>PVIR01003408.1:0-89051 GCA_004026965.1 Petromus typicus | reverse complement strand
GCCGTTTCCCGAGCCGCCCGCTGCTAAACTCAGTCCCTGGGCGCTCTTCCGGCGTGGGCCTAGAAGATATTCTTAAAAGAATTCCAGTAACAGTAAGTTTCAAAGCTTGGAAATAGGGGAAATAGAGACATATCCATTCAATATTATAAAGTGCTAAAGGTCATTAATATTTACGTGAGGGAATGTATTTTGTTCACTTTAATCTTCATTTAACAAATTTATACACATAAATAGAATTAAACACTATCGAATTTACAATTATTCTTTTTATATTTTGATAGAACACTTGAATTTGCCAGCTGGAAATTTATGTTTACATTGGTAATTTTTAGGATGTATTGTAGAAATACAGTGGTACCTTGGTTTATGATTGTAATTTGTTTAGGATTTTGGGGAAGATACCCCATTTGTGTTTGTGTCAGGAAGACAGCTGTAGTCCTGGAAGTAAAACTCAACCCAGTACTTTTGTTTGTGAACTTGATTGCAAACAGAAGCTTTTGTGAACCGGGATACTACCGTATCCATATGTAAACAGTCTTCTTTCCACCCTGGTGTACTGGCAGTTTCATATTTCTCTTGACAAATTTTATATATTCTTAGAAATATATGTAACAGTCAGAACTATTACTCTATTTTGAGCAGAAAACCTATTGGATTAAATTCACTTTCTCTCCCGAGATACATGGAATAGGGTGGTGCATAATTCTTGATTCCTCTAGTTCTCGCTTGCTCTTTCTAATATGATATCAACATAATTCCTCGCCATCAGGCTTTTTCAGAGACAGAGGAAGTTCTTTTTTCAGTACTAGGAACTAAATTCAGGACATTGCAGTTGCCAGGCAGGCAGGAGGCACTACTGAGTTACATCCTAGGCTCATGTGTCCTTATTTTTCTATTTCACTACTGTTTTAGACTCCTCTTTTATTTGACTATAGGATAAATGCTTCCACTTCAAAGGATAATAGCAATATTAATTGAAAGTAAAAGACATTTGATGAAAGCTATGAACTAAACAACTCATACCTTAAAATAAGCATTTAAGAAACTTGTGAAATACACTAATATTATTTCACAGGAATTATTTAGTTCCTCACTTATCATTGATTACATTAAATTTCTCTCCAGTTTTTTAAATCTCTCAATGTAATTCTAAATATAAATCTACTAAATATTGAATACTGAGGTTTAATATGCATATGCCATTTCTTTCATCTCCTCCCTAAAATAGGCCTTGACATTAAGTTATCTCTCAAAAATATTAGGAAACTTGGGGCCAGGGATTTAGCTCAGTGGTTCCAGCATCTGTCTTGTAAGCGCAAGGGTCCAGGTTCGATCCACCGGTAACCACAAATACTGGGTGTGTAGACTCACTCCAGCAGCAATCAGTACCACATACCACAGTGTCGGGCGTGGTGGCTCACGCCTGTAATCCCAGCACTCGGGAGGCAGAGGCAGGAGGATTGCTGTGATGTGAGTTTGAGGCTGAGCTGAAACAGTGTCTAAATATTCCTAGTGAATAAAAATGCTATCAATTTGTTTGAACTATTGTATTTAAACATTTAATTTATTATCCTATATAGAATGTTCAAAGTGAATGTAATAAAACAAAAAATATTAGAGAATGTTATATTTAAAAACCAATTTTTATATAAATATTAAGACATATCTTTCATCTAGTTGATCAGTACTTTAGTGTATTCTACAGTTACCAATTTGCTCTGAAGAACATAATGTTATAATGGAAGTACAAAGGGAAAGTATGCAATGGAAGTATAAAGGGAAAGTAAAGCAGTAAAAAGCTGACTTTTACACCTTAGCCTTGTGCCCATGTCTTCACAATTAACAAATAGATTTTCATTGATTGTTTCATTAATCTTTGTCAATTGGCAAAGGCAGTGAGTAAGTTAGCTATTAGCTATTAGTTTAGACAGATAATATTACCACTACTTTTAGATTTGAATAAATCAGCTCAGGCACACAGTTTATACTCCAAGATCAGGGGCCAGGCCAGAAACTATTCACTTCAGATTTTCTATAGATGTATTCAGAACATATTTCATTAATATTTAGAAATGTTTTGTTGGGACAATACATTACCATATTTAAAACACTAATAATTCATCTTTCTGTTAATTCATCTTTTCTTTTAGTCATTTAACTAAAACTATTAAATAAGTAGTAAGTAAGATTTTATGCAGAGTCAAACTATTCTGTTTCACTTATGCTTAGAAATACTCGTGTTTATAGCAGCACAATTCAGAATAGCTAAATCTTGGAAGCAGCCTATATGTCCATTAAAAGATGAGTGGATAAAGAAAATGTGATGTTTACACACAATGCAGTGCTCAGCTGCCTTAAAGAAAGATAAGTCATTTTAAGAAAATGGATGCACCTTGAGACCAAAATATTAACTAAAATAAATCAGACACACAAAAGCTTAAGTACTGCTTGCTTTTTCTTATATTAGAAACCCAGAAGTGGAGGGAGCATGGAGAGTGTGGAGGAAAAATAAATTTTAAAAAGGCACTAAGTTGGGCTGGGAATTAGCTCAGTGGTTTTGGCACCTGCCTTGCAAGTGTAAGGCCCAGGTTCGATCCCTGCTACCAAATATATTAATATTGAGTGTGATGACTCACACTCACCAGCAATCAGTACCATACACCTCAATGCCAGGTGTGGTGGCTCACACTTGTATTCCCAGCACTTGGGGGGCAGAGGCAGGAGGATTGCTGAGTTCAAGGCCAAGTTCAGGACCAGTCTGAACTACAAAGAGAGACCCATTTTCAAAAAACTTAAAAAAAAAAAAAAAAACGGCACTAAGGTGTGTTATTCACATGTACCAACTCCACGCAAAGAATGTAAACACTATGCAGTGCAAACATGTCCTAATAAAAATGTAACAAAAGGAAAAAAGAAATATGAACAGCTGTTTGAATACTCATGTGAAATACTTCAATCTCTGTATAAAGGAGAATTCTGGTAATCCCAGCAATGAGAGAATTAAATCAATTTACCTTGCAAGAAGAAACTGCTCTGGGAATTATTTAAGGTGGTTAAATTACATAGCTTTCCCTCCACAAGCTGTCAACAGTAAAGGAATTAAGACTTCATTTGCAAGTTTTATCTTTAATGTAAAATGACAGTAATTGACATATAAAAACTGTATTGTACAATCCACTGCATGACACAGGCAGAAACTTGTATAGTTTCCAAGGCTACTTCTTGCACATATTTGCTTCGTTTGCCTAGTACAATATGTGAAATGTTTTTATTAATTGATTTTTTGGAATATTATCTTCCCCATGAGAATCAAAAAAACCTGCTTGTTGTGATATCCTGGAAAATCAACTTAAGGACAGAGCACATATTTTTTTTTAACTACATGCTCGCACTAATGCAGTTTACAGTCGTGTTGGGGAGTGGATACATGTATATAACACAGCTTTGTTCTTTTTATTTAATCTCTTTCCCATCCCCCACTTCCCTCTCTCCCCCTCTAAATCTTTTTTCTCTATTTTCATTCTTGTTGCTATTATTAATATTATCTTATGTTCCCCTCTACAACTGACAGAGCAGTCAGTTTCAAAATGTAACATTCTATGGATCAGCCACCTTATTTGCATAATTTACTCTCCAGTGCAAAAGTATGAGGCCCTGACCCAGATTACCTCAAAGTGAATTATCAGCAGGTCAATAAAATATTGAACAGATGGATGTCATTTTTCAAAACTAAGCTTTCCTTGACAGTAATCACTCATGATGTTCTAAGATTGTAAAAATCAGTAGGAAAAATTCATCACCTATTTCCTCATACAAATGATGCATGTATATTCATTACACAGAAGCCAAAGGATGATTAATAGGAAAAAACTACTTCCTAATTTCACACGCGCACACACACACACACACACACACACACACACCGATACAGATATACAGTTCTTTCAAGTCCAAGAAGATAACACCTCATCTTCCTCATTGAAAAGCATATTAGTGTATCCCTCTTCTTTGTCTACTATGTAAGTATGAGAAATTTTTATGTCCATTTTTGGTTTCTTTACATTGTATTTTTAAAAACATCAAAAGATAATCATATTTTAGAAAGAACAATCTGCCTCTTCAATTAATGCCTTTTGCTAAATTTAAAATTTACATCCTACACACCACTCTGGTTACAAAAAAATTAATTTGATTCACATGTTTAATTAAGCATGACAATGAAGCTTTAGTTTTAAGTTAAGAGGGAAAAAATGAAAGAGTTGCCTTAAAAAAGCCTGGAGCATATTTTGCAGAGCATCTTGGAACAAACAGGTTTAACTAAAGACAGCCTATTCCTTTGATGGCTTCATTAACAAGTCAAAATCTTTAGACCCAAGAGACCTATGACAGAATAGTAGCTAAATATAGGCCACACTGAATTTGGACTTTTGATCAAATTATAATAAACATTTCTAATTAAGCAGACTTTGCCTGAAGAATTAAAAGAAGAGAAAAAGAGAGTGTCTCATTATTTATTTTTGAGCCATCATTTCATTGTCCCACATTACTGATAGAATCTTTTACTATAGATATTATTATTAATTCCATAAATAGTCGATACATCTATTGTGCATGTACTCGCTTTCTTCACACTCTATTATACTGTACAAACTCTCTTCATTGAAGTTCAAAGCCATAATTAAAACCAAATCTTCATGTTTTCCCCTTTATTAACACATAATTTATTGTAAGCAAAAGTACAAAAGAATAGAGCTAAAGCATGGTGGTTCCTTTGATTCTCAATTTTAATAACAAGGCTGCATGTGTATTCATATAGAATGGGAAGAAACCAGTTAACATTCACAAGAATAGCATAAAGATGAGCATAATTTTTTTCAGAAATACAGTATTCATCAAACTAGCAGCAATTGTTTCTCTACTTTATAAATTTTCATTTACAAGAATATTTCCTGTAGAATTATAGTCTCTATTAATAAAACAGGAAATGTCAAATTGGCTGACAAATGTTCTCATATCCCAGCTTTATGGCACTGTCTTTGCTTACAGTTGAAAGAAATTTTTTTAACAGGCAGCAGCTTTATACACATCCTTACGAATTAATCATTGATAGCAAGTCAAGAGCTGAACCTCATTTCTGTAACATGCAGCCAAGGGAAGAGAGCGGAGCACCAAGGAGGAAGATGGAGATGCATGGTATGTCCCTGCGGTCCCAGGGCTGAGGAGCTGTTTTTAAATCTGAGTTCGTGAAATTTTCAGGTGTTCTAAGTTTCACCCTGGCCCTGTGCAGGCCAGTAAAAAGCCACTGTCACTGATAGCAGAATGTTACATCTGTCTGACAGAAAAAACATACAAACTATCATTCTCTTGACACAATGCTTGTTATAACAGTGGATTTTGTGACCATCTTCTTTTTGAAAGATGTCAGAGTATTCGAATCCTCTCCAATCTTCCTCACAATCCAATTCAAATATTTCATAGGAACGTGTTGCATTCAGGAAAGTTGTCCAGAGTTCACTGAACCTGATTAAATATCCACACTCCAGTAATGTGGTGGGATATCAAGTGATGAATGATTAGCATTGATAAGACGCAACAGAGAATAGTCCTTTGGTAATATTTTATATTCGATAGGAGCTACCTCAGCTACCTCCTATACCTTAGCGAGGCATAAGCTCTGAAGAGTTTTCAGAAGCGCTGAGTTTCTGGAACAGAAGTTGTCTGTGCTAATACAATCTTATTTAGTGTGATCACACATGTTCTAAGGATGGAGTGCCTGGAGTCTGGGAATTGTGCTTAGGAATCACATAATAACCATTATCCGGTTGGTGTACATGCCACTGTGTCTGTTTCACATCCCTCCTTAAAGCTAATTGAAATATTTCTGCTCATGGGTAATGTGTGCCATGAATTAGACTGTAAGTTCAAACATAGGCCATGATTCTTCTTGCTAAGAGTGAACCTTATGTACATCTGTTGCACTGAGTTTTTACTTCATATTCAAAGTACACCTTCAGCTTTCTTGTTACTGTGTAACTCTAGCCTTCCTCTGCTTCTGTATTTTGGTTTTACTGCAAGAGCTCCCATCCTCTAGCTCTACAACCAGCAGATGTTTTAATGTTAGGGAAATTAGTAAATCCACTGGAATTTAGATTTCTTAGTAGTGTACTCTTTCCTACATGTAAATTATATAATACAAATAGTTATTTTGAATGTGTGAATAGATTAGTGTACGAGAAACTACATAGTAAATATATGATCTTACATGTTGAAAAAATATATAAGTAAATGTGTTCTATCTTTGTATCTGAAGGGACTTGTGGGGCTGAAGCCCAGTATGTATTTAAGACATTCTCTGTGCCTTATATTTACACAGATAATATCATACAGACTGTCAAAATGCACATGTAACCATTTTATATACAGAAAATAGAAGTCTAATTATTTTATAATCTCAAATATAATTAACAGGGATAACAAGTCTTTTACCAGATTTATCAAGTATTATATCAATAGTATCATATTTAATTTTCAAAGTATGTTATTTTTACTGTTATTCCATAGAACATGAGATATATAGAAGAATTTATTTGATTTTTCTTTTTTCTTTTTTTTTTTTAATCCTGAGGATCAAACTCAGGAACTTCCATTTGCAAGGCAGGCACCAGAACTACTAAGCTAAATCCCAGCCGTATATAGAAGAATTTACAAGAATTATTAGCCTGTAAAGTAAAGAAACAAGCACTGAAATCCAACTTTGTCTGATCTCTAAGTCTATAATCTTTCAATTAGTAATGCTACTGCACCAAGACTAAATTATTAAGAAATAGAAAATCTGAACATGCAAGTAAGAACTGAGGAAATTGAATCATTAACTGAAAGTTTTCCGTTAAAGAGAAGTTCAGAATTTTATGGCTTTGTGGCTAAAGCCTACTAACTACATAAGGAAAAACGGATACCAACTCTCAAAGTACAGTTTGAATATCACTTATCTGAAATATATGGGACCAGAACTGTTTCAAATACTAGACTATTTCCAAATTTTAGAATATTTGTATATATGAGATACTTTGAGTAAGGATACAAGTCTAAACACAAAGTTCCTTTGTCTTATATATCTTATGCACAACATGAAGATGTCTTCATAGGTTATTTTCAGTGCACCTGTGCTTTGACTATGACCTGTCACATAAGATTAAGTGTAGCATTTTCTACTTGCAGAATCACGTTACAAAAAATTTTCCAGATATTGGAACATTTCAGACTTTGTATTTGGAGATTAGAAGTGTTCCCCATACATTCCAAAAAACTGAATATCATATATTAGTTCTATACTCCTTATATAAAACTAGAATTATCTTGGTACCAAAACCAGATAAGATCATATATGAAAAAGAAAGCTTTACGTCACTATCTCTGACTCACATAGATGCAAAAACCCTCAACAAAGTGTTAGTAAACCAAGTTCAGTGGCACAGAAGTTAGCCAGTGTTCGACCACTATGACAAATACTATATGTAATCTATTTGTAAAAATAGAAATATTATTTTGGCTCACGATTTTGGAGGCATCAGGATACCATATGATAGGTATTGTGATATAGGAAGAAAATGTTCAAAGGGAAAGGGAGAGTAGAAAGTAAAAACGGAAAAGAGAAAATTTGATAGTAAAAACAAGAAAACGGAAATAAAGCTTATGTATATAAGAAGGTGGAGAGATAGGGAAGACAGGGAAATGGGAAAAATTAGAATCAAGATATATTATGTACAGGCATAAATTCTCAATGTTAAATGTGATCAATGCATATCTAAAATGTACCAATAAACTCGATAAAGGAAAAATACATTTATCTATTGCTTTTCTGTGATCATATCATGTTATCCTAACTCTTTAGAGGGAGTGGCATATCAATAAAACTATGAAAAAAAAATACAAGGCTGATATTCCAACCACTTTATATTGACATAATCTATATAATAGAGAATTTCACAATACTTACAGGTCCTAAAATTAAAATAAATTTCAGAAAGCCTTGTTTTTCAAAGACAAGTTATAACAAAGTAAAAATATTGCAGTTTCACAGATAAAAATGTAAATACTACTTTTACAGAAGTGGAATTCTTATTGTATTGAATTATATAAAGAAAAGTGATACAGTATTGATTATAATCTCTAAAGGTACAAGGATTAGAATATTGCAGGTAGAGCCAGGGATTTAGCTCAGTGGTTCTGGCGTCTGTCTTGCAAGCGCAAGGACCCGGGTTCAATCCCCAGTAACCACATACAATACTGGGTGCGGAGACTCACACCCAGAAGCAATCAGCACCACATACCACAGTGCTGAGCGTGGTGGCTCACACCTGTAATCCCAGTACTCGCTTAGGGCCAGCTGGAACCACAAAAGCAAGACCCTGTCTCAAAAAAAATAAAAAAAAGAATATTGCAGTTAAAATATGAAGGAAGATAATTGCATTTCAGAAAAGTATGGGATGATTGAAAGTATAATTTCTTTGATTGGCATAGAAAATGTTGAACAGTTCATAAAATGAAAGATAAATTTTTATAGAAGAAATTCTAGCACAATGATGGCAAAACTTTTAAGATTTGCATTGGTGACTAACAGCCTGCTGTGCCACCTGTGCCATAGGCTTACTACCACTCTTATAGGACAAAGGAAAAAATGCTATTTGTCACAAGTTGGATTTTGTTTCCCCCTCAAAATACATTTAAGTCATAACCCCCAAGGACCTTTTAGTGTGACCTTAGTTAGAAATAGGGTTTTTGTAGATATAATTAAGTCCAGGCTATAAGGTGGGCCTTAATCCACACTCTCTCCCCTGCAGAAGTTTTTGCCCTGTATGCACAAAATTCTATTTCCTCTTTCAACACCCGAGGACAATCACCAACCAGCAATTCATTAAGCAAAAGAGGAATTTTTTTTTCCAAACAAACATTTCCTTGCCTCTCAAACAAATGCCCTCCAAGTTTAGTATAGCTTCTTTTTCTGTAACTTGTACTATCCAAGCTACTTCCTGGAAGTATAGAATTGCTATGGGAACAAATATTTTTCCACCTTCTAAGAAATAGAGAAAGAATATGGCAGTGCTTATACATTAGAATTTCTTTTGAATGAATGAAGAGGAAAGGGACTGATCTAATTTCCAAAGGGATGTATTGTTTTTTATGAGACAGTCTATGAACTGTGATTGCGTTTTCCCAGTTCACTGTGGTGCCCAGACAGAAATTTTTTTAAATGAATGGAAACTCAAAGAAATCATTAAGCAGTAATAAAAAGAAGTGAGAGATTTGGATACACATACATGTTCACACACACCATACAAGTAAATGACATTTGAAGATCTATGCACATAAAAGAAGACAAACAGTAGACAGCGGAGGTGGAGATTGGAGTTATGTGACACAAGTCAAGGGCCACTTAGAACTAGCAGAAACTGAAAGAGGAAAGAATCATCCCAAGGTTTCAGAGAGAATGTGGTCCTGTCAATGCCTTGATGCCAAACCTCTTATCTCAGAGATCATATGAGAATGAAATTACCTTGTTTTAGGATGCTAAGTTTGTGGTATTTCCTCATAGGAGCCGTAGGAAATTAGTATAATATTTTTAAATTCTTGATTGAAAAAAAAAATCCACACTTATCTTTTCATAAGCCACAGAGTATACAAAGTTGATTTGGAGTGGAGAGTTGTGTGAAACTCTCCATTTTCACCCCATAAATATCATCATGTGGACATGTTCTCATTCCTAACAAAGATTGGAAGTGAGAATGAAAGTTTTTCACTGGTTTATAAATCTGTGATAACATGATTTTTCTTTTTACTCAGGGATAAATGAACTCTTACTGCTCTATTTGCTCAGCTATTGAAAGACTAAGGAAGATTGAGCTAAAAAGAGTTTCCTTTATGTTATCAAGATTATTTTGGACCTTAGACCATGATATCTGATAATTGCTTTAAATTTATATTTCATTTTAAGGCAAGGTCTTGGCCAGAACATATGACCTGATTTAGAAAGCATGAATAACCTATTTGGTGAGTTAGTTTTTGCTGTACAATAAATCCCAAAAGTTAATAGTTTCAATCAACAACACGTATCTTATATTTAGTCCATGTCAGGAATCCAAATATGGTTTAACTAAATCCTCTGGCTACGATCACTCTTAAGTCTGCAGTCCTCTATTACTTAAGCTGGAAAAGATCTGTTTCCTACTTCATTCATAAGGCTACTGGTGGGATTCAATCCCACACAGATTATGGGATTGAGAGGATATCTACCATTTGATTCCTTTCTTTTTTCATATCCTTGCCTTAAAAGAATGTGTTCAGTGTTTGGAATTGTGGTATATATCTTGAAAGAAGAAAAACAAACTCATTTGATCAGGATGTCAAACAAAGAAAATATAAGAAAACTGATGCTTTGATGACATTATTGCATTATTTTATATCATCATTTCCTGTATATTTAAAGTTAAATTTCCTCTATCTCCCTTGAAAACTAACTTCCCAAGGAGAAAACAGAAATGAAATGTGTTGGCAATGTGCTTTCTGAATGTTTGAGAACTTTTCAGTCTGTTGTAAAAAGGACAAAAATACAAATGAAATAGATGAAATTCGTATGAAGTTTCAAGCATATATAGAAAATGAAGCAAGTGGATTTTTAGATACAGGTGAGAATCACAGACTTTGTTAAAAATCAGTAAGAAAACCATAAGGAAGCATCATAATGTGTGTTAAATTTAGGCACAAACCTAGTGATTGACTGAAGGGTCCAACTCCTACACATTGTTCTAGCTGCACATGAAAAAATGTGATACTTGTTTCTCTATATCTGACTTATTTCTCTTAATACAATGTCCATCAATTTCATCCATTTTGTAGCAAATGATAGGATTTCATTCTTCTTCATCACAGAATAATATTTCACTGTAGTGCAAATCATGATTTTATCTACTAATCCATGATGGGCACTAAGGTTGATCTCATATCTTAGCTACTGTGCATAGTGTTATAATAATTGTATCTAAGAGTATCTCTTTAGTGTGTTGATAACGTTTCCCTTGTAATAGCCTGAAGAACTTCCATGCTGTTATCTAGTTATCTTTCATCCAGTTGATGCTTTGTCCATCAAGTGATGAATGGATAAGGAAAATGTTCTATAGACACACAATGAAATACTATTGAGCCATAAAATAATTGAACTGTCATTTATAGCAGCATAGATACAACTAAGTGATGTAAACCAGAAAGAGAAAGATAAGTACATTATGATCTCATTCATGCATGAAATCTAAAACTTGATCTCATAGAAGTAGAGAGTATGCTGATGGTTCCTGGAAGCAAAGAAAAGTAGGAGAAAGTGAAGAATATGGAAATTTGATCAATGAGCACTGCTAGGTATGTCCAAGAAAGTCTGATATAATACCATACAGTACAGTGACTACAGATAACAATAATGAATTGGATCTTTCAGAAGCTAGAAGGATCTTGAAAGTCTGCAACATACAGAATTGGTAGATGTTTTAGGAGATCAATATACTTAACTTGATTTAAACATTGTACAACATGTTTATACATAGAACACTACACTATACCCTATTAATACATATGGCTTTTATGGGGTTTTTTAAATTTTCAGACAGTGTTTCTGTAAGCTGTCCAGACTGGCCTCAAACTTGTGATCCTTTTGTGTGTCACCTCCCTGAATATCTGGAGTTATTGACATGCATCACTTAGGTTTTTGTTATCCATTAAAAATAAAATAAAGTAAAATATTTTCTCTAATCCATCCCTGGAAAAGAGGCCTCAGAAGTGTTTCCTGAAGATTTCTGCCCAAGGCCTTGCATTAGAAAATTTCAGAATAAAAACATCAGAGTTAGGAGTATAAGTAAGTGAAAAAAAAATCCTGGCAAAGGAAACTGAAGTTGGGCTGCAACTGCCTGCAGAGACTACAGTGTGTTAGCTATGTATGCATCAACCTTGATATGAGGAGGGAGGCTTTGCCCTGTGAAGCCTGATAGGTAAAGCATTTATAATTGCCTGTGGTCAACCCTGCATAACTATTTCAATCCTTTTTGAAAGTCATAAAAACTCGTGTTCATGGCTTAAAATCATTTAAATAATCTTCTTTACTCAGAATCAGGTTATATCTGCCTTTTAATTTTCTTCTTAAAGACATGACTCAAATTATTACTGATTTCCTTTTTACAGTTGGATTCTTTTCTTTTCATTGATTTGCACTCATGGGTATTTTTTTCACTTAGAGGTATCTGATTGTGTGGACATTGCTTGTACTTTCTACCTTGATGATGAGTTTGAAGTACCACTGTTCTCTTTCTCCTTCGATGTACAGCTCAATACAACATAAGTATTTTAGAATTCTTTTATATATAGTGCACATTACATATACCTGTGGGTATGTATATGAAATATATATTAACAATCTTTTCAGAACATAAGAATACAGACTCACTAAAATAAAATGTTGGAAAGCAATGCTTTATGCAAATGAAGCGTATTCAGTTAGGTAATTATCATTTCCAAATAAGACTGACCTGATTCTAGCTCATTATCATGATCTATAAAGCATGGAGGAGCTATTTTATTTAGCAGAAGCATAAAACCATGTTATTTTACTTTTTTTATCCATACTTCTCACTGTTTGTGTAATTTGGACATCGTGTTCACTGGTTATCCCCTTGAGGATTGGGAATTACTAATCTTCAGGGATTATTGTTTCTGATCTTTTCATCTTGACACAATAAATATAAGACTGTGGGTTGCAGCATGTGCTTTGGTGCAAGAGGCCATTTCTTCAATCATCAGCATCTTAAAATAAAAAAAAATAGAGAAATACTTTGCAACCAACTTATGAAGCATTGGACTATCGAACTGAATTTATAAATTGCCATGAGAATGCAAATAATGTCAAAAGCTTTGAATTTGGTAAAAGATATGTATATGGTACACAAATGTTTGCCTATGTCTGTCAACAATTTCTGTTTGTTTTGCTTTCTCTAAAAAGATAAAAATATGAAGCTGCTAATACTTGTAAATCTGCAATGCTAGGATATACAGATCTTTTGATACCATTATCAAAAAAGCAAATTTTAAGAGAATGTCCCTGTTTACCAGAAATATGCCTTTTACCTTTGAAATGATATCCACTACAAATACCAAACATTAGAAATGTCTGTTTGAATTTCTTATACATTCATTTGTTTAAAGTCTAAATCATTCGTGCTAATTTTCTTCATTTTGGAGTAGTTAACCTTAACGCTTTAAATCTATGAAAGCCATGGATCCATTCCCAATAATTCCCTATGACTTTTCCTGCTTGGCTTAGATTAATGCATTTGAAGCAGAGAATCGTTTTTTTTCCTGAAGTTGTCTAAATGAATCACATCTCTAAACTGCTACAAATGGTGCATAAATGGGAGTGGGGAATCAAGAGGGCAGCAACAAGACCACTGGTTCTTGGAGCTAATCACACCATCCATATAACCATGCAAATGGGGATGATACAGAACAACGCTCTCCCTCATGATTTTCATCTAGGTATACAAAGATCAAATGGATAAAAGTAAAGTGGAACCAATTCTCAATCTAGGTAAAGATTAACTTTCCATTAAATTATACAACAATGTACTATAATTTAACACCAAAATCCTTCTTAAAGGGTTTCACTAGAACTTTATGTGAATTAAGTCATTCAATTAATCTGGGGTTCTTAGCCTAATTGTACAACATTTTACAAAACTCTCTGTATTTTTTTCCACCAACTACTTGAAAAATTACATCTTTATTATGTCTTATATTAATAACTGGTGGACATTCCAGATCTTGCACATCTTTCTTTGTGAAAATGTACAATATCTTGTTCAATGCATTCAGGTGACTGAAATTTTTATTTTCTTTGTTGAAAATCACACAGTCTTTTATTGATGATTTTTATTACCTAGTCATAATTTTTAAACAAAATTTGGTATATTGAACTGATGTAAAATGTTTAAGGTAAAATTCATAAAGATGTATTGTTTGTTCTTCTAAGTATTCCCTTAAAAAGCAGCTACTAGATGACACGTGATATATATGGAGTCTTCATGTGCTATCAATTTGAATAAGAAATACCCAGGTGAGTCCAGATGAGGCACTTACTGAAGACAGAAGACTTGCATGAAGCACAAAGGAAAAGAAGAGGGAAGTCTCACTTCAGCTTCTTTCTTGCTTGCTTGCTTTGTATTTCAGGCTGGCCCTGAGCTCACTATGTAGCCCAGGCAAGTCTCAAACTCAGGACAATCCTCCTGTTTCTGCTTCCCCGGTGCTGGGATTATGGGTGTGAGCCACCACGCCTGGCACCGTGGTTTGTGGTACTGATTGCTGGTGGGTGTCTGTTACCACGCTCAGCATTGTTGTATGTGGTTACTGAGAATCGAATCCAGACCCTTGCACTTGGAAGGCAGGTGCCAGAACCACTGGGCTAAATCACCAGCTCACTTTAGCTTCTTTCTCAGAGCTCCAATCTGCCATCACTTTGGACAAGTGTGTCCAGGATGTTGACTCATACTCTTTGTTTTCCTTATAATATAGTTGCAGGAACTCTGCAGTAAGGTCCAGGCTTTCAAATTTTGACTGGATCCTCCAGCTTTCTAGCATATATATGGCCCCTTTACATTCTTCCACACCTGACTCTCCAGGTGACTATTGTAAACCTACTCTGTAATCATATACCTACTGCACCCTAACTAATACAGATTTTGATACCAGGGCTGGCTCTTGAAAAACAGAATTATAAGGATGTAATGGCTTTAATGATATCTGGAATTGGTGCTCTAATTTGATTTGACCAAAAGCCTCCATAGTCTTTTTCTGATAATGTTTGGAGTACCAAGAGTCTGTGGTCTGTTTAATGTAATATGGAATGTAAGTGCATTTGATTATCATAATTCACCACTTGTGAGATGTGAGGGATTTAGTAACTCTATATATGATACTTTTGAATATTTTTGGCAGAGTGAGAAAAATGATGACACTGGCTGGTTGATCTTAGCATCTCTGGACAGACTAGTTGTTATGGTTTATATTTAGATGTTACCTCAAAGCCTTGTGAAGTTATAGGTTTGACTTTCCAGTGGTGGCTAGCCCTACAGTGTGTGACACTGGGATTGATTCATGATGTAGTGCTAGGCTCAAGGGAAGTAGGATTAAGGGTATAAGTTCTACCTGCTGAAGGAGAAAGGTAAAAGAAAGAGTTAACAGGCTTTGTACAGAAAAAAACCTCTGTGTTAAGTGGGCAGGGAAAACAGACCTTGAACTGAGTCTTAGGGCAAAAAATTTGGTGTAGATAATTCTTGGCACCAGACATACGGGCTTTGGTCTTCCTGGGAGAAGCTGGCCCCTCCCCCTGGAATACAGGCCCGAAGAACACAGCCTTCTGATCATTAGGGAAGATGGAAACAGTTTGTTATTACCAAGGACAGAAACTTCTCAAAATAATGTGTCTGGCCCCGTCTTCTGGCCAAAGCTGTGACCATACACATCCAGTCACAATGATCACGCCTGCCTTTTGGCTTGGTGCCACTTTTGTCTGAAGTAAGGATAAATAGAGAGTGAAGTTTAGCCTCACTTCGGCCCAACAAGAGACTGTTCTGATCTGCCATCCATCAGCGGTAGTGCCGCTCCTTTGCTGTTTTTCCGGTGATGACACTCTGCATGGTAAAGGTAGACCTTCTCCTTTTTCTTATTTCTTATTTTCTTATTATCTTCTGCCTTGCATCAGCAGTAGTGCTGTTCTTGAACAGTGTTTTTACAGTGATGACATGTTGAGTGGTAAAGTGGAACTACTTTTTCTGTCGTTGTACTTTTTATCTAATTCCTAAATATAAGTATTTCTTAAACTTCCTTGGGTGTTTAGCGGGTTCATTCATGGATCAAGCCAGTAAAATTTATTAAGGGTGTACCACAGTTGGCAAATTTCCCTTGTCAACACACCTGCCCTTAGTAGTCTGGATAATATAAAAGAGACAAAAAGACTCTGGCAAGGTCTCTTGTTGCTTTTGCTATCTTCTGTCTGCTATGAATTGTTGCCCCTCTGCTATGTGCCACCCTGACTTGTAGTCAGCTTATTAAAGACTGAAACCTCTACAGACTGTGCTAAATAAACCCTTTCCTCCTTTAACTTTGGATATTGGATATTTTGTCTCAGCAGTGAGAAAAGTAAGTAAGACCCTAGTTAAAGAAAATCATGAGTTCCAACATGCATTAAAAAAATCTACAGCCTGGACCGGGGATATAGCTCAGTGGTTCTGGCACCTTTCTTGCAAGCACAAGGGCCGGGGTTCGATCCTCAGTAACCACATACAATACTGGGTGTGGAGACTCATGCCCAGCAGCAACCAGTACCACATACCACAGTGCCAGGCATGGTGGCTCACACCTGTAATCCCAGCACTCCGGAGGCAGAGGCGGGAGGATTGCTGTGATGTGAGTTTGAGGCTGAGCTCAGGGCCAGCCTGAACCACAAAGCGAGACCCTGTCTCAAAAAAACCTTTAAAAAAACTACAGCTTTCTAAATATAAAGACAAGTTAATAAAGAAAATAAGAAGCTGAAAGATTGAAATTCCCAGCATGCATCTGTAACCTCATGTGGTATATCATATGATTAGCTGATGGCAGAAGAGAAGACTGGAATCAGGCAGTGCACCTGATTGTGCATTTTTTCCTGGAAGTAAAAATGGCCAGATGTATACTGTTTCATAGGCTGTAGCCAATGGTCTGGCAAATGGTAAGGGATATGAAAGGAATATGACTGAAAAACTGGTCAGAAAGATATTTGGGGAAGAGTTACATGGGTAAACCAATCCATATGGGGAGAGGATGTAAATATATTTGGGTCCCCCATAAATGCTTACCAAAAAGTGACCTCAGAAAAAGAAGACTTTAATAATCAAGTGGACAGAATGACCCTTTCCATGGATAGCAATCAAATTTTCTTCAAGTATCCCTGTCATTGCCCAGCAAAGTCATGAACAAAGTGGCCATGGTGGTAGAGATGGAAGTTGTGCATAAGTTGTCGTCCTTGGCATCTGGGTGGTACGAGGATCAGGTTCGGAGGCCCAGCCGGGTAGGGTGAGTGCACAGAGTCACCACGCAGACTCTGGGGAGCATTTTGAGAACTGTTCTGCCTTTAATGCAAAATACAGTCACTTTTATAGTAAATGGTAGAGGGTGTAAACATACAAGTGGGGACGGTCGCGGATTGGTTGAAGCACGTAGATTGATTGAAGAGGCAATCTTGGTTTTGGCTGAGGCAGAATCATGATAAGGTGGAGTCACAATGAGGTGGAGTCACAATCAACTAGCACGGTTGAAAGTCTGGCTTTTACCTACATGCATGGGCTCACCAACTTGGCCTTCCATTAACCAAGTCTGATTTGGCTACAGCCACTGTTAAATGTGCAATATGTCAGCAGGAGAGACCAACACTGAGTCCTAGTCTTAGTTAATTTTTCTCATCACTGAGACAGAATACTCAACACCCAAAGTTAAAGGAGGAAAAATTTATTTAGCTCACAGTTTGTAAAGGTTTCAGTCTATAGTCAGTTGGCTCCAAGATAGGATGTCATGACAGGCATTGCAGAAAAGAAACAGTTCATGGCAGGCAGAAAATACTAGAGCAAACAAAATAGTGACTAGTAGTAAGCCTCTTTCTGTCCCTCATATCTTAGCCAGGCTATCCAGCCTTAGTGCAGGTAGCACTCATACCCTTAATCCTAGCATCCTTAATTCTAGCACTGCACCATGAATCAATCCTAATACCACACACTCTAGAGCTAGCCACCTCTGAAAAGCTCCACCTATGACCGCATATGAGGCTGTGGGGGTACATCTAGACACAAACCCTAATAGTCCGCCACAAAGTACCATTCCCTGGGGCAATCAGCCTACAGCAAGTGAATGGCAAGTTGATTATATTGGACCACTTCTAACATGAAAAGGGCGGCCACTTCCGTCATGGAAAGGGCAGCAGTTTGTTCTTACTGGAATAAACACTTATTCTGGGGATGGATTTGCCCTCCCTGCCTGTAATGGTTCTTCCAAAACTACCCCCTATGGACTCACAGAATATTTTACTCACTGTCATAGAATTCCACAGCATTGCTTCTGACCATGGAACACATTTTACAGCCAGAGAATTGAGGCAGAATTGAGGCTCATGCTCATGGTATTCAATGGTCTTAGCACATTTCTCACCATCCAGAAGCAGCCGTACTGATAGAAAAGTGGATTAACCTTTTTTGTCAGTAGTGGTTTTTAAAAATTAATTTTATTAGTACATCTTTGCAAACATTAGCTAAGACAAATAATGTCAACAAATGTGAAAAGGGAGAAATTTTTCCATTATGATGCCACAAACATTTAAATCCAAAAAATTCAAGATGAACTTTTAATCTTCCTTCCCAAATTAAATCTTCCATCAGTTTGTCTAGCTCACCAAATGACATCATTGTTCGATTCTTGGGTAGAGATGATGATTTATATCACCTTCCTTTATACATTTTAATTTTCCTACTCACTTTTGGATATCTTTAGGATTTTATCTAATATTCCCCAAACTAGCATTGCTTGTATTATATATCTTCGTATTTCTTTTGAGAGACTCTACCCTTACTCTTCCTAATTTATTTTCAACATATTAAAATTTCAAAGTATGTTTTAAAACATAATTTTAAAATACGCACATCTGAACATGATACTCATTGTCCAAAGCACTTTTATGAAACCCAGGAAAGGCTTCCTGCCTTTCTTATAATGACCAAAATTCTTATCATCAGGGGCTAAAGCTCTGAAAAGTTCATTATTTTATATATTACTGCTTATCATTATTCTTCAAATACCTCTCCAAACTTCATCAGCACTGACTTGGATTTTTGGGAAATCATAAGCATATGTTTTTCCTGGAATGTTTTCCTGTTTGTATTTTTTTGCTTAATGAATATATATTCATATTTCAGATTTCAGCATGAATCTAACATATTCAGGCAAAGTCTTTCTGACATTTTCTTTCCCTAACTAGCTTGAGTGTCACAGTAAGGGTCCAGCAGGTCAATATTTAGTGGAAGAGAGAAATTATAAAAGTATTAGATTAGATGTTAAAATATACAAAAGATAAAGAACTGTAGATTTGAAACTGCAGGAACTTGCTACCATGACTCGAGCTGGAATAATATCTAAGGGAGAAGTAGTGCTATTGGATGTCAGGAGTTGGAACCAGCAAACAGACACTTGAACTACAGGGTCAGAAGTTGTCCAGTTAAAGCTAGAGCCAACGAATAGAGAGTCACTTCCAAACAGGTTTATCTTGACCTGTTTTTGCCTTTGACTTCTCAAGTTTCTACTCATGTCTTCATTAACCATGTCTTCAAAGAAGCGAGATGGCAAATGAGTCTGCATGATTTTGTTTTCAGGATTACCTGTTATCAAATAAAACAGAGCAAGGAAGGGGAGAAAATGCATTTGAGAGTAAACAAGCAAGTAATTAGCACACCCGGTTATATGTTTCAAAACACTCTCTAATTCTTTCATCTTCTTAAATCTAAACTATACACTCCAGAGTAGAAGGATCACACATGGCTTTTTTTGAGTTATGCCTCTAATGCCTGGCATGGTCCTTAATAAGTATGTTGAGTGAATATGTTCTAAAATAATTTGCTCAATCAGCTATTGTGATATGTAAAGAAATGTTTTATTCACTATGCTAAAATTATTCTGGTGGTGTTTCAGGTACTCTGAATCTTTGAGTACGCTGACCTTTTTATTATTATACAGAATCAGGAACACTTTCACCAGAAAAAAACGTACAACATTTTAAATTGATTTTTCAGCTCAAAGAAAGGCTGAACTCCAATCAGATATGCCTCATATTTCTAAACTGGCAATGATATAACCCTTCCCAGTTTGATGTGCAGTTGTTTGGTTGTATTTTTTGTTTTCAAAATGTCTTGGACTCTCTATTGTTATATAATGGAAAGGAATTAGCTATCATGTACTTCTTACTGAGAAAAATTGTCCTACATGAATTGCCTACCATTAATCCTGAGTCCTTGGATTAAAATTATATTGTAGGGCCAGGGATTTAGCTCAGTGGTTCTGGTGCCTGCCTTGCAAGTGTAAGGGCCTGGGTTTGGTCCCTGGTAACCATGTACAACAATACTGGGTGCAGAGACTCACACCCTCCAACAATCAGTACCAGTAATCCCAGTACTTGGGAGGCAGAGGCAGGAGGATTTCTGTGAGTTCAAGGATGAGCTCAGGGCCAGCCTGAACTACAAAAGTGAGACCCTGTCTCAAAAAAAAAAATTATATTGTAAATGAGAATTACTTGTACATCAAATTAAAAATAATGTTTCTACATTCTTTGATGACAAAGAAGTTCACTATCATACAAGTTGATTTTAAAATGGCTCCTTGGAACCCATACAAGTTTCATACTTATAAATGTTTCATTCATGACAAGTGTCATTGAGCTTTGATTAATTTACACAATAGAGAAAAATAAATGAATTCTTATTATAGTGAATATTTAACTGGAATTATATTCATTACCTACTTCACCATAGCAGAATTATGGCCAAAACAAAGAGCCTTAAAACCATACACCTTGAACGTGTCTTTGGGTTAAGAATTCAGATACCACTGACATTTGTGAACTAACCACTAGGCTCAGGCTCAGGGGCCACAGGCTGTAATCAAAGTAATGACCAGGGATGTGAATGAAGTCACAATTTCTACTGGGCCATGGTCTGCTTTTAAGTTCCCATGCATGATCTGTGTCAAGATGCAGATCCTGGAAGGAACTGGTGGAGTGTCGGCCTCAGTATTTTAGAGGCTGTTGTGCAGAGGGTAACGTAACCTCAGTTCTTGGTTATAAGGCCTGCCTATGTGGCATTTTGATTTTTGAGAGCAAGTAGGAGAAAAAGCCAGAGAGAGACTTAGAAAGATTGTCTTCTCACTTTTGCCATATTCCGTTAGGTTCAGCACAGTCATAAATGTAGAGATTAGACAAACGCATAAGTACCAGGAGGCGAGAGCACTGTGAAGAATTGCATAGGTAAAAAGTCACAATGGCCACAAGGAAATCAGTGGGTGTGTGTATAGCTTAGTGGAAGATCACTTGCCTTGTGTGTGTGTGAAGCCCCTGGGTTCCATCCACAGTACTGAAAAATTCTGATTCTTTAAAAAGCAAATTTTCTAATAATAGATATATTTCAGCTGGGAAAGAGCTAATGGTTTTATTCCTAATTTTTAAATACTGAATTTCCCCTTAGACGAAAACTATGAATACTATCTAAGATTTCTCTCCATTTTCAGTCTAGTAATTTCTACTTTCTCTATATTCTGGTATTCTTTTAATGGCACATTATAGAAGAAGGGACTGTGTTTAACATCTTAGGATAAAAAAATTCGAATGAGTTATTACAGGATAGTTTGACTGTCTTACTCCTGGGAGTGATAATATAATTTTACTTTTGAGGAGACCTTTACAGCTCATTAGCTTATGAATTATGTATCTTTCACACAAAGAAAGCAAATGTAATCCTAACATTTTACGGGTGAGACACCCTATATTTATTTCTCTTAACACTAACTGGAAAAGCTTTCAGATATTTCATTACCCTTAAAGAATTCAGTGGCTCTAGCAAAAGTCTACTTTCTCTTCTCAGCAGGCTGGGTAAAAAAGCGATTATTAATGCATAAATCTTCTCTTTAGGCTTGTATATGCTTTAAAAACAAGAAGAATTTACATTTTCAAAATGATCTTTAATGTTGTACCTCCCCCATAACTGGAACGACTGCTTTTCAAAGAAAAGGTGGGTGCTAGTACTTTATTTTAGTAAGCAATTTCTGCCTTACCTGGAAATACACACTTAACAGTATTTAAAAGCCTCTGAACATGAGTGGAAGAGAAAATGCCTTCTTGGATATCCGTGTAAAAATATGTATCTCCCAAATAAGAGCATGACAAAGCAGAAATGGACATACAGAATTAAGGATACACTGAAAATCCTAATCAGAAGTTAATTTATCATTAAAGTCATTGCAACCAGGCCACATATCACTACTTGGTTAGCTAACAAACTGTTGTATAGAAATTTTTGTTATAGGAGTAACTGAAGGCTTGTAAATTAAGGTGTGCAGTACTTTTTAGACAGTATATTTCAGTGAATAGTATCAGGGTGTCCTTGGGCATTGCTTACTAAAAGCCTCCATGGTCTCCCCTCCTTCCTTCTATTCTGTGTACCTTACAAGACAGTAGTTATAGTAATAGAAATATGGGCTTGGAGAATTTATAGTAAAATAAAAGTGGGTCAGCATTAGGGCACTGGGCAAAGAGTTGCACAAAAAGAGGTCAAAATAAAGTCCAAGTGAGGCAGCTAAAAGTGAAACAAAAGCACTTAAAATAACTTTGTTTTTCTCCGTTTTACCTGGAGTCATTTATGCTCACACTTTTTCAGTAGAAGGAAATGTCCAAATGCCAGACCTCTCCAGATCAATTACCGCGTTATTTTAAGGCTACCCAAAGAAAGCAGGAAGTTATGTCCTATATAGCACTCTATTCTTATCTGTCTCCCTCTCCCCTCCCTCTTTCTCTTGTCCTGGGTGTGTGTGTGTGTGTGTGTGTGTGTGTGTGTGTGTGTGTGTGTGTGTGTGTAAAAGGCAGGAGAAGTAAGAAAATAACTTAATATATATTTTCTATTATTTCCAGGAAATTAAATGTGAGGAAAGAGAATAAAGAACACAGGATCTTTTTGAGGAGTTGCCTGGTACCAACTTATCTTTGGCAGGAACTCTGTGGGAAGTGACAGACAAAGGTGAGCAGCAGTTCTCAACTTTTGTCATTCGTACCTTAGAAAACAATATAATCTTATCTGTTTGTGTATCCATAGAGTTTGGAATTATTAAACAGATACAAACTTTTAAAGAGATAATGTTGCAAGATGAAGAAAGCATCACAGAACATACAGTTAATCTCACTTGTCAATTTTCAGCTTCTTTATTTGTATACACTGATACCTCTCTCTCTTCGCGAGTGCTTTTTTGCAGGAACAGGCCTATGGCATGAAAGCCTTCGGTTAATCGGTTCTAAAATCCTGCCCTGCTCTCTGCAGATCACTGCTGTTACAACCACGCAAATAGAATGGAAAGATCCAATAATCAGTGCACCACACCACAGCCCTATTACTATGATATTCGAACTGCCTTATAAGTATCTCTACCTCAATTCGTCCAAAGTAGATTGATCTTTCCCCTCTAAACTTGCCCTCCTTTTTAATTGAAAGACATCGGCATCTCCCAAGTTGGTAATTATTTTTTATTGTGTCTCTACTTGCCCTGCTCACCCTCATTGTAATCAATCAGGAAGTTCTGTTAATTAAAACCCTGAAATATCTCTTGAATTTATCAACTTCTCCTTATCCTCACTGCTAGCATTACAGTACAGATCACAGCCATCTCTCACTAAAATCTCTGCAGCATTCTTTATTAAGACCCCTCCTTGGTTTCCTTTGTCATTATCCACACAGTTGTAGAACAGACAGGGAATTGCAATGCTCTTGCTTGGAAGTTCACTTGGTTATATAATTTTCTGATATGGTATTTGTTTTTCTTTACTCTCTAGCTCTGGTACTTTCTTCCCATGTCCCTGTCCCACACTCCCCTTCGGACACACCTACAATCCTAGTTAATGTTCAAGACACAACATAATGATTACTTTTTTCTGGGAAGACTTCCTCAATATGTTCAGGTCACCTTTCGTGCCCCTCTGATATGTTTACATTACAGTATCTACCTGTTTCTCTTTCAAGGTTAAAGATTCAAGAGGGAATGAGGTGAGCATTCCTGATCCTTCATCACTAGCAAATTTCCTGACTCTTAGGGGATATTCAGCAAATCCATACTGAATACTGGAAATGATTTCATTTAACTTTCATAAATCTCAATTCCAGCTTTAAATGTCTAATCACTGACAGTATGTTGGTTTGCATTTAAATGGTACCACAATTAGTACCGATAGTTGAGCATCCATTGTCTGATATTTTCAGGACTTATATGGCAAAATTTAAGTGCAAAAATATTTTAAATTTTATTCTCTTAGTCTCATGATAAAAGAGATATTTTATTATTCCAGTGATATCATAAAGAAAATTGAGGCAAAAAAAAGCTATGTGACCTGTGCATGTGACACACCAATCGTTCAGAGTAATCCAAGATTAAACTTCTGATTATTCAAATTCTTATATTAATGCTCAGCTGCTAAGCTCTGCTCTTTGGCTTCCGATAGGGAAGAATGTACTTTGCAAAATGGCTAGAACTTTGAAGATGAAGGTTATTTTTGTTAGATTTGATATTGCTGTTCTCTAGCAAATTTTAAAAATCTGAAAAAGTGAATTAAAATTTAAAGAAAGTGTACTTGATCTGTGACACTATGGTGATCAAAGTAGCAAAGTAGCATTTTCTAGTAGTAGAAAATTTGTAGACTCAGAGTAGAGTACATACCCCTAAGGGAAGTGGGTGTTATAATCCTAGTGTCCACAGCAATTTAAAGTTCTTTTGTTTAGGTCGTAACCACGAGCAGCTGGAGCCTGCAAAGATTGACTGCTCTGCACCCAATCTCTAAGGAAAATCAAGCAATTTGACCTATTTTCACAAGGAAACCAATTAAAATCAAGGGGACTGCAAAATGCCAAGGTAACCTGGAGTACCTAGGGCTCCTGAGGCAGGGGCCTATTACACAGCACTTATTTCTCACTTCAGAAGGCACCATCAAGCTGCCTCGCCTGCAAAGCCTCTGGGCATAAGCCAATCACAGGATTTCCCTTTCCCTGTCTCTCCTTTACTGCCTTCACCTCTGACAGAGCCTGGCTCAAGGCCATGAGGTAGGGACCTCCTATCTTTTGTCGAGCAACCTCAAGTCACTAAGTCCCTCACAGGCGCATCTCAGCCTTGAAAACTTTGAATAAAGCACCTAGACACTTCAGGCAACAAGAACTAAAAATCTTTAATTTCCTGGACTCATTAATATGCCTTTAAAAAGTGGAAAATGTGTTAACAGTATTTCAAAACTAAGAAATGTGTTTGAACAACGTGCACTATTGTGATTTGTTTTGGGGTTTTTTTTTCAAATTTTATTTTTTATCCATATGTTTGCAGTACACAATGATTACATTTATTGTGTAGGGAGTTGGTACATTTACAAAGCAAATCTCAATTCTTTTCTCACTCCTTTCCCCCTTCGCTCCCAACTCCTCTCCGTCTCTTGGTTCCCTTTCCACTTGAAAGACATCTATCTCCCTGATTTTTATTATCTATCTTTATACTACTCTTTATTTATATTTGGGGTTTCTCATAGAAGAGAAGCCATGTGTATGTAATGTGAAGGGAAATAAATCAGACACATAAGCAGTACTGTGTCTTATGCTTATTATTTCTTTTTAATCCAATTGCAAATAAATGAAATAGGTAACAGTTCTACTTCTGGAAGTGAGGCCTGGACATGTCTGATACCTGTCGCAGCCTGGATTTTAGCTTGAGCTGTTTATTTTTGTGTTTGAGATCTTAACCACCAATCCTGTTTCCTCTCATTTACAGGCACAGATAAGGATAGAAATGTGGATGGATCTCGATATATATATGCACATGTGAGTGAGATATAAATATGGATGCAAATGTGGATTTGGATGAATATAGATACATGCTACTATGTCTGTTTATCTTTGGTAGAAAATAAACAACATAAATATATATATTTTTTTCATTGCACTTTTTACATGTGCTCTTTTCACTTCTTTGTAGGCTTTCTTTTTTCAAGATTTTGTAGCACTAAGAAGATTTCTGCCTTTCTTTCTTTGAACGGTTTTCTGCATGGAGATAATTGCTTCTTGTACCATGAGCAACTGACACTTCCCTGAAATAACTGAAAAGACCCTAGGGACAGATTTATAGTTAGAGGCCTTACGTGCTAAAATCCCCTGGAGATTTTAACAGTTGAGCCTGAACATTGGATCCCTTGGGAAGAGAAGTGCCTTATCATTTTCTTTGCTTTCCTTTGCTGCTTATTCTTAATAAATGACAAAGACTCCTGTAGGTATTTGCCTAGAGCAACCTCAAGAATATTTGAAGAAAAGGCATACTCTTCCTCTCGTATTCTCATTGTTGAATTAAAGTGAAAATTAGGTTGATGTTGCTGAAGGCAATATTAAGTACACACAGCATAGAAATTGGATAATTAAGTATGTGTAATTTTAGAATAATGGAGGATTTCTTTAAAGATAATTAGAATTTCTATCTATTAGAGTGATTTTTATAGATATGTAAAGGAGTGTTGGAGAGAGAAAATGCACCCAAAAAATTCAGATTAATAGTTGGTTACATTAGACATATTAAATAAAATGATAAGGTCAGGTGTATTTGATGTGGAGAAGACTGTCACTTAACTATAAAGAAAAGAAAACAATTCAGCATATGTGAGTTCTCATTCTTTCTCTTTGACCCTGAAAAAGAGAATAGGAAGAAATTAAAACAGGAATTTTTATTAAAGTAAAAGGCAAAAAAGTTCTCATTGGTAGAAGTTGATTGATATTAGAAAATATTATTTATGGAACTTGCTACCTCTCCTTATCTGGAGGTCTTTAAAATTAAAATAAGAATTGCTGATGGAAATAATAAAAGTTGTTTAGATAATCCATTTCTAGCTGTGGATGTCATATACTCTTCTATGTGGGAGCGAGGAAAAAGTACCGCTTATATTAACTCAAATGAAAAAAAATTAAAGGAGTTCCTCATGTCCATTAAAAAGGATATCGCATGAGCAAATAGACAGCATGCTTCATAATGTAATTATTTCAAAGAATGAAAACTAGATAAATTGATAAATTAGAGAGACAACTATAAAAACTTGACAGGTATTTTAAATGTCACAACAGCAAAATGCAGAAATAAATACATTTCAAAATTAAAATATTGCACAATATATAAAGGGCAAGATATTGTTGAAGGCAAATTCAATTAACACACTTCTATAAAACTAGAGTTTCAGCTGAGACTTACCACGAGAGAGGGCATAAAAAAAAAAAAGCAAAATTAAATTCAAAGTTAATTTACCTTTCCGTAGAGCAAAATTAATACATAGGATAAAAGCATTTTCATTTTTTATTTGGTGGGACAAATAATTTAAGGAAGAAAAATGATCATGTGGAAACATGTGATATATAGTTGTGCTCTATGCTTTATATCAAAAAGAAAAATACGTGGTGGGGAATAAGAAGTTTTCAGAGGTATATATTTACCTGTCCCAAAATGCTAAGATATCTGTCCTGATGATTGTGTAATGTAGATGTAGAAGTTGGTTAAGCACCTATGTAAAGAGAAAACAAAGAGAATGAGGATATGCTTTGGCAGCAGTGAGTTCAAATGCACAAATTCTTGAATCTGGATTCCTGGATTCAAATCCAATCTCATACTGTTCACTCACAGTGAACATTTGGATAGTTTGTTAACCTCATTTATCCTCATACACAAAAAAGTTAAGGGAAAAATGGTCAATGAAATCAGATACTGGATGGATTTTCAAAAAAATAAAGTTGAAATTTGAAGTATTTCTGAAGCAATGAAAGGAGTGATTTTTACACATGATAGCAAACAAATATTCATAATATTTACCAAATGCCTATTGTCCTCTAGGTAAAGCTGTACACAGAGACAAGATGAGCCATTGTCTTTAGTTGAACCAGGAGGTAGAATAACATAATACACGTAAGCAAATTATGTAGTAGTTCTACGCTGAACATATTCTATGAAGAAAGGGACATAGACTGATACAGTGAGAGTGAAAGGGCTGGTGTCCTATAAGACAGTGTTTTCCAGGGCCGGGGATATAGTTCAGTGGTTCCGGCGCCTGTCTTGCAAGCGCAAGTACCCCAGATGTATCCCCGGTAACCACATAACAATATTGGGCGTAGAGACTCACCCCAGCAGCAATCAGTACCACATACCACAGTGCTGGCGTGGTGGCTCACTCCTGTCATCCCAGCACTCAGGAGGCAGAGGCAGGAGGATTGCTGTGATGTGAGTTTGAGGCTGAGCTCAGAGCCAGCCTGAACTACAAAAGCAAGACTGTGTCTCAAAAAACCTAAAAAAAATTTTAAAAAAGACAGTGTTTCCCATCTTTTCTTTCCTCTTCCAAATCCATAAGATGTGAGAAAAATATTTTGGAGCTTTGAAAGAAACCAAACATAGAACTGAGACTGTACTAGTGTTAATACATATGATCCATGGATCTAAGAAAATACTTAAGAGTAATTGTTAGCTCTGAGGTTGTGGAAAGATGATAGCCAGTACTGCTGCAATGAACACATAATAAGGTAAAGTTTTCAGTTGAAAATAAAGTGGCCTAAAGATCTATGTATTCTCCCATGGTATATGTTAGAATCTGTACGATATGATATGATATGATATGATACTTTAGAATGACCATACATATCGCTTGGCCTAGGAAAGTTTCAGGCTATACTTGCTACCCCAGCTTGTGAATGATTGCATCCATGTATTGAAGTCTTCACCCTTCCCTGTACCCATGAACTTTGCTATATAACTTAACTGTGTTCCCCTATACCATATGGAGCATACTTTTCCAACCCTTAATTGTGATTTTTGGCCATAAACTTCCTTTTAAAAAGTCATAACTCAAACAGAGCTTGAAATAGATTACTGAATATTTTAATACCAAAAACTGAGAGTTCTTTCAGTACTTGAGAGTGATTGGAAACATTACAATTTTGACCTGAGATTCCATTTAGGGTAAGAGAAAAAAAATTGACACAGTGTGAAACAAACATCCTGCTAATTTAAAACATTAGCTTTTCGTGTAAATGAACACCTAAAACAGGAAAATATTGTTTCATTGGTCACCATGAATAAGTAGTAAACTATTCAAAACAGTAGAATTTGGGTAACAGATGGGAAATGCCAAATGTATCTTGTAAATTAGAAATAGTACTTGATGAAACTACTTACTCCATAAGAGGACATGACAAAATTTCAAATGCACTATTTTATCCTTAATGCCTAGCATAGAACCTGTACATAAGGGTTTCTTAGTAATTTTGTGAAGGATAAATAAATGATTATTGGAAATCATGAAATAAAACTATTTATTCACTTATATACTTGTACCATAAATTCTTGTACCAATCCTTTGGCAGGTGCAAGGAGCACGTTAGGGAACAAAACAAAAATCACAGCCCTTACACAGATGAGAATCTGAGTGCAGGAAATAGAATGACTGAAGCACAAAATGTTGAGGCCCAGTGCTGTAGAGAAAATATGCATTTAAAAAACTGGAGGATACAGTGGGATGGGAGGGCCTTTCAACTACAAAGGTTGAAAGTGCTCACTGGAAATAAAAGAGCATTTGAATAAACTTTTGAATGATGTGTGTGGGGGGGGTGTGAGCCATGTAGTTATTGAGAAATAGAGTGCTCTTTTTCAGAGGAAGAAAGGCGCAAAGGTCCTGAGACAGGAGTGTACCTTGATGTGCCTTCCAACACAGCTAGATGTCTTTTGCAAGTAGGAAATAATAAAGGACAGAGGAAATACTAAGGGAAGAGTTCAGATAGGCCTAGATTTTGTAGGTGGCATGGACTCTAGTTACAACTTTGATTTTTTTTTTTTTTTCTGCAGTACTGGGGATTGAACTGAGGACCTTCTCATGAAATTATGTCCCTGTCCCTTCTAAAACTTTTGTTTTTTTGAGACAGGTTCTCATTGACTTACTTAAGTTGGGTTCAGACTTTCTTGAACCTTCTGTTTCAGCCTCTCAGAATACTGGGATTGCAGCTGTACCACCAGCCTGGTAGATTTTTCAAATGACTTTTTTTGGGAGAAAGCACTGCATTTTGAGAAAAGCAAAGAGAAAAGTTGGAACCCATAAAAGGCTGGTTTCAAATTCTAACATTGTCACTGACTCAACAAGAGTTTGAACCAAATGATTGAATGAGTTTTGGTCTCGAGATTTTTTTTCTCCTAATGTGGTAGTAGTAATATCTTCCTCAGGCCATTGTTGTAATGAAGATAAATTGGTAAAGTAAGTAATGCATATGAAAAGAATTTCTGAAGCTCCTAAATACGACATTTTCTTAATTCATGTGATTTTCCTTTAAATAAAGCAACAAAAACAGCAAAATAAAAATCTTAGGTATAACTAATGGAGCAAACAAAAGGACATTATTCTATTTTCCCAAACGAGTAAGGCAGAAAGTAAAAGAAATGGCTACAGAAAAGGCAACAGGAGATGTGGAGTTGAGGCATCTTTAGACTGTAAAGAGACTCTTGTTAACCTAGTTAAGATAAAGGGATCTTAATTGGCCTAAGGGAAACTCCTAGTGATAAAATCATGAGAACACATAAATTTGTGATGAATGCTTCTCAGAAAATGAAACCTGAGGGCATATTTAGAGAATCCACAGTATTATAATTGCTTCTGAGAGAGACTTTAATATAAACAAAGCAGGCACAAAAGCTGAATGATTGTTTCCACATTCTTCTTGCAATAAGGTTTTTTTTTTTTTTTTTTTTGAGACAGGGTCTCGCTTTTGCAGTTCAGGATGGCCTTGAGCTCAGCCTTGAACACACAACAATCCTCCTGCCTCTGCCTCCCAAGTCCCGGGAACACAAGTGTGAGCTACCACACTCTGTTCGGCACCGTGATATGCTGGTGGGCGTGACTCTCCAGGTCCGGCATTGTTGCAATGTGGTTCCCGGGATTGAACCAAGGTCGTTACACTTGAAAGGCAGGCGCCAGAACTATTGAGCTAAATCCCCAGCCTAATAAAGTATGTTTTTAACTAGTACATGTATCAGCTCTTGTCATAGGCATTAGTCTTATGTTTAAGTATTATTTATAACTTGTAAATGTTCTAAATCTGTTGTATCTTGGTACTGATTGAAATTTTGTCATGGAATAATTATTATAATCATTCAACTCCTCAAGTATCCTGCGTTACCCTGGGTAGTATTCTAGCACTGTTGTTCTGGAAGCAACATTGCAAGAGAGGTATGTGAAAGTTTTCCTTTGCCCTACCTGGGAACTGTCACACATCTCCAATGCTATGTAAAATGAAGCAATTGTTACAAATAGACTCAAGTGCAAATGTGCTTGATGTAGTGCAGCTCTCGGTTTTTCCCCTGTGATAACAGGGTTAATATTTTGGAAAAAAAATTATTTCTCAAAAAGAAAACTGCAGAAGTTGCTGCAACATCAAAAATCAACTTAGTTACTATTAAAATTATATTTAACAGATTGCCATATCCAAGCTTCTATTTTTCAGTTGGCAATACACAGATGTGAATCTAAAGGAGGAAGTGTGTGACTTTCATCTTGTCTTGATTATTTTATGTTGATTACAAATTATATAGATGGAAGGAATATGAAGTAAAGTATAGTGAAAGCCAAGTAAAAAAGAAGATAGCAGTTCAGTGGATGAGAAAACTAATTTTGGAAATAGAAAAGCAAGTGTCCAAGTCAGAATTCCTCAGCTTACTACCTGTGTGACCCCTGCCAACTTGTTTCAATTCTGTAAGTATATTTCCTGGTCCTAAAAGGATTGTGAATGCTCCTGTACTGTTAGATTGTTGTGAAAATTAATAATGTAAAAAGAGTTCTTGTCATACAATGTTCAACATAATAATCACTCAAGTGTTCTACTTGAACAATTATGCTATTAGCTTTTCTCAGGATAAGCACTCACTGAACTACTAGTAGCTACCAAGTTATAGTCTTTGTTACTTATGTTTTTATTTTTAAAAATTGATTTTATTAGTACATTTTATATACACATTGTGATCACAATCGACATTGAGATTTGTATCAGTACACAACACAATTCAATTCTCATTTTTTGCCTGCCTCCCACAAGTCCTCACCCCCATATACATAAGCTTTCTTTTGTTTTTTTAACATTAGAATTTTTCTTTCTGTTCTTTACTTACCCCTACCCACCCCTTTCCCTTTGAACATTTTTTTCCTCTTTCACAATACCTATCATTCAGTTTAGAACTCACTTACACCTTCAGTTCCTCATACCAGAGAAAAGAAACAGTATTTACACGTCTGCGTCTTATTTATTTCACTTATGAGTATGTCCTCAAGGTATTTCGTTTTGGGTGTAAAAGACTCAGATTTATCATTCTGGATGGCAGAGTAATACTATTGTCTTCATTGTTGAGGAAAGAAATAAAATTATAGATGTGTAATGATCAATATTCACTTTTGGCAAATTTCAACTCTACTTTTCTTGGGCCTAGTAATTCCCTAAGAATGAGGAGTGTGTTAATGTATAAGAAAACTTTTGAGAATATTTTATCACCTGTTGTGCTGGAGTATAAAGCTTGCAAATGAGCTAAACAGATGAGTGCGGTTGGCATATCCATTCCAGAAAAATATCATTCCTTGGGCCGGGGATTTAGCTCAGTGGTTTCGACGCCTGTCTTGCAAGTGCAAGGGCCCGGGTTCAATCCTGCGTAACCACATACAACAATGCCAGGCATGGAGACTCATGTCTACCCACAATCAATACCACATACTACAATGCTGGGTGCCTGGGAGGCAGAGGCAGGAGGATTCCTATGAGTTCAAGTCTGAGCTCAGGGCCAGCCTGAACTACAAAAGCAAGACCCTGTCTTAAAAAAAGTAAATCCTTAAAAATGTAGCAGTGAATGACACAGACTAGGGTCACACCTATGGAATAAACTCAACCTTATTTACCTTATTCTCTGTCAAAGTCTGTAGAGAATTGTTTTTTGCTTTGTAGTGGGAACAACTTTTTCTTGACAAGAATGCCAGGTGTCAAATTGGTTGGGACCTAGGTAGTTAAACTTTATTTTAACAAATACTATAAGTCTCTATCTACGAACATCTGGAATAAGAAAAGGAGGGCCAGTATGTAGCTTATTGGTTCTGCACCAGGCACAAGGTCCTGAATTTGATCCCTGGTACTACAAAAAAAAAAAAAAAAAAAGAAAAGAAAAAAAAGGCAGAGGAGAGTGAAAATAATTCTGAGAGTCAAAACACTCTACAGAAAGATCATATTCTTATTTATTTATTTATTTTTTAAGGCAAGGCCTAATTTTGTAGTTCAGGCTGAACCTGAACTTACTATGTAGCCCAGGTTGGCCTAGAACTTGTCATGATCCTGCCTCAGCCTACTAAGCATATTTTAAAATTTTTATTAGAACATGTTTATAGTATATAATGATTATATTCATTGTAGAAAATTGGTACATGTACATAACACATCTCATTTCTTCTTTTTTCGCCTTTTCCTCTACTCTCTTTTTATTTTTTTAATTAAAAAATTTTTTTAAATCTTTATTGGTACATTACATATATGCATCATGATTGCACTCCATAATGGGGATTTGTACCAGTATAAGACACAACTTAATTCTCATTTTTTCCCATAGCCCTACCCACTCTACCGCCCCCCATATACATAAAATTTGTTTCCTTACTTTTTTGTTATAATCTCATTATTTTTTCCCCCTTCACCCTATTTTACTTTGAGCATTTTTTATTTCACAATATATAACATACAATTCTAGGACTCATTTACATCTTTATTTTCTCATACCAGAGAAAAGATGCGATATGTACCTATCCGTGCCCTATTTATTTCACTTATGGGGATATCCTTAAAGTATGTCCGTTTAACTATAAATGATTCAAACTTATCATTTTATATGGCAGAGCCAGCATTGGTGGCATGTCCCTTTAAGACGCAGTACTTGGTTCGTAAACGTTCTTTCCAGAACAATCCTGGGCGTTGCCCAAGAATCTGGCGGAACTGACTCATTCAGGTGGACTCACTGTTTAAAATGGGGTGGGGGAGAGCTAAATAGAGGAAAGGGGATTATAGATACTGAAGTGGAAGGAAGTGAATAGTAGCGGTACCTGCAGAAGAGTCTTAAAGAACTTGTGCTTTTCTCAGCCTCTTTCACCACTTAGCGACCGGTGATTGGTGGCATTTTATTATGGTTTTTCTGAACTCCCCCTCCTTACTTGGTTGCTGCCAAGTAGTAACCGGAAAACAAGGCCCAGGGCTTCAATCCTCATACCGCAATGGAGACGGGTATGGCGAGGCCGGAGCTCGTCATGGCTGAGGAGCACGTTCAAGTAAAAGTCTATATTATGAACAGAGACGGACGATGGGACCGTACAGGTATGGGGCAAGTCTCAACCACTTACGATGAGGATCTCCAGGGCATCTGTCTCCTTGTTCGGTCCGAGTCAGATAACTCACTGGTTTTAAGGTCCGAAATAGAAGCAGATACGCTCTATCGGAAGAAACGGGGTACGTTCATTATTTGGTGTGGATCTGAGAACATTAGTAGAGCGCTGAGTTTCCAAGACCCAGAAAGCTGTCAGAAAATCTGGGAAGAAATATGCCAAGTTCAGGGTAAAGACCCAACACTAGAAGTCACTCAAGACCTTTTAGACGAAACTGAACAATTTGATGAAATGTTAGAAACCAGCAATCTTGAGCCGCCTAGCTGCGAACTCAACACAATTGGTCACCTTGCTGAGTTCTTTAATTCGTTCTTTGTTTCGTCTTCCCGTAAGGAAAGGCTGACTTTGATCTTGGAAAATGGGGAATATATTAAAAAATTACTACAGTTATTCCATATTTGTGAGAATCTACAGAATACTGAAGGGTTACATCATTTGTATAACATCATTAGAGGAATCTTACTCCTCGATAACACTTCTTTGTTTGAGATTATGTTTTCTGATGAATGTATTATGGATGTGGTCGGATGCCTTGAGTACGACCCTTCTGTGCCTCAACCAAAAAAGCACAGGCAATTCTTTACTGAAAATGCAAAACTGAAGGAAGTTATACCAATAACAAACTGGGAACTTAGGCAAAAGATACATCAGACGTACAGAATGCAGTACATTTATGATGTTCTTCTGCCTACACCATCCATATTTGAAGAGAATCTTCCTTCTCTTGCAAATTTTATTTTCTTCAACAAGATTGAAATAGTCAACATGCTGCAGGAAGATGACATGCTTTTGTCTGAAGTATTTGCCCAGTTAAGAGATAAGACCATAGCTGATGATAAACGGCATGAGCTGCTGTTTTTCTTAAAGGAATTCTGTGAATTTTCTCAGACATTATATCCTCAGAGCAAAGATACACTACTTCAAACATTGATAAAACTGGGAGCCCTGCCTGCTCTTAGAATTCTTATGAGCATGCATGATTGTCAAGTCAAGACAGCTGCTACCACTATCTTTTCTTATCTGGTGGAGTACAATCCATCCACTATCCGACAGTTTTTAATGAGTGAAGTTAAGGATGATGCTAACAGTGATGAATTCCTAATGAATGTAGTAATTGAACAAATGATCAGTGATACTGATCCTGAACTTGCAGGTGCTATGAATTTGATGGACCCTATTCGTTGTCTGCTTGACCCTGATAGTATGTTGATGTCATCTTATGAATATGAAAAAAGCAGGTTTCTAAGTTTCTTTTATAAACATTGCATGAATAACTTGATAGCACCACTTATATCCGTCACTGCAACAGGCAAAGAGGAAGAGGAAGATAAATTTGGACCCGATGAAAACAAAAATTGTTTGAATAATTATAAAACAGCACGATTGCTTAGTTTAATTTTAGAACTATGTACGTTTTGTGTACAATGTCACACATATTACATAAGAAATTATATTTTGAACCAAGACTTGCTAAGAAGAGTCTTGATGGTGATGACTTCAAAGCATACCTTCCTGCTCTTGAGTGCTGTTCGTTTTATGAGAGAGATGATTGACCTTGGAAATGAACAATACAATTGTTACATCATTGAGGGAAATCTTTTTCAGCCAGTTGTAAATGCTTTTCTGGCTAATGGTCATCGGTATAATATGTTAAATTCAGCCATTATTGAGCTATTTGAGTGTATAAGTGTGCAGAATGTCAAGCCTCTGGTTGCATATGTCGTTGAAAACTTTTATAAGGACTTTGAACTGATTGAATACGTTCAGACATTCAAAGTATTGAAATTTCAATATGAGCAAGAAAAAGACAAAAGATGTCATGGAAGGAAGACTTCACGTTCTCTACAATATGAAGTCATGGATGTGGAGGAAGAAAGAGAGGAAGATATGTCAACAATGGGAGGTAAATCAGCTGATGATGAAAAATTTACAGCGGCTAAAAGCACAGCAGGAAATGAAGAGATGGCAGAAGTCCACCAAAGAACATCTTTTGGTGCCTTCAGATTTTCTTCATCTTATGCTGATGGTGCTGGGGACTCAATGAATACTCCACATTGTAGCAGGATAGTTACATTAGTGGACTATGAAGATGATGAAGAGACAGAAGAGGAAGAAGAGGGAGCAGAAGAAGAGGAAGAGGGTGAAGAGGACGATCAACCACCTCCCAACAAAAGACCTCATCTGAGCTCGTGAAATCAGTACGGGAAGCCTTCAATTTCTTGTTCAGCTTGTATCTTGTAAACATCTACAAGCTAAAAACTGAATATATAATATTTCTCACGTCAGCTTCTACAAATATACAAGAACCAAATACGAACTTAGAGGGGTTTAATTCTGTCAATCAAAACTTCCCATAATATATACTGATAATGCAAAAGTAAGTGTTGTGTCAATGATTACTTCTTACTATTTACTAATTTGAGAGGATGAAAGAGGCTGACAAAATAATATGGGTTTGTCCCTGGGTATACATTAGAACAATTGTAAAAGTTCATTTGGGATGTCTACAACATTAATTGCATAAAGTGTCTAGCCATAATATACTTCCTGTTATCTTTTTTATTAGTACATGTTTGCAATACTGAATGTTAATATTTCTTGTAGGGTACTAATAACAAAGTCAACTACAAAAAATAAAATTAGGTATTTGGGGCATTTCAAGATTTAGCAAATATTTTAGGAATTATTAGAAGAAAACATATATTCATGAATGTAAAAAAGACAAGTAAAATGTGTATTTCTTAATGTGATTTTGTTTAAAAAAATAGGTATTTGGCGCATTTTAAGATTTAGCAAAAATTTATGATTAGAAGAAAACATATATTCATGACTTTAGACAAAGACATATGAATATAAAATGTGTACTTAGTGAAACTTTAAAAAATCGGTTCAGTATATTTCCAAAAGGATTTGCTCTCTGCTGCTCTGAATAGAGCAATGTGCTTTAAACTGCCTGTGTTGGAAAAGTTAAATCCTCGTTCATTGGGCTAGGAATTTAGCTCAGTGATTTCAATGCCTACCTTGTGAGTGCAAGGTCCTGAGTTGGAGTCCAGATATCCACATACCACAGTGCTGGGCATGATGGCTCACACCTGTAATCCCAGCACTCGGGAAGCAGAGGCAGGAAGATCACTGAGTTCAAGGCTCGCCTGGGCTACATAGTGAGCTCAGGGCCAACCTAAACTGCAAAGTGAGACTCTGTCTTTAAAAATCCTGGCTCATGTCTGTAATCCCAGTACTCGGGAGGCAGAGGCAGAAGGATTCCTGTGAGTTCGAGGCTCGCCTGGACTACATAGTGAGCTCAGGGCCAGCCTGAACTACAAAGTGAGACCCTGTCTTAAAAAATCCTGGCTCATGTCTGTGATCCCAGTACTCGGGAGGCAGAGGCAGAAGGATTCCTGTGAGTTCGAGGCTCGCCTGGGCTACATAGTGAGCTCAGGGCCAGCCTGGACTACAAAGTGAGACCCTGTCTTAAAAAATCCTGGCTCATGTCTGTGATCTCAGTACTCGGGAGGCAGAGGCAGAAGGATTCCTGTGAGTTCGAGGCTTGCCTGGGCTACATAGTGAGCTCAGGGCCAGCTTGAACTACAAAGCAAGACCCTGTCTCAAAAAAACAAAATCCTCATTCTAGTGCAGCAGATATGTTTCAGAGCAAACATTAATTTATAAATACTGATATTAAATAGTACTAAGTGAAATATCTAGAAAGCATTTTGGGTCAAGAAAAGTGTTATTGAAGTGTTACGCATAGTACATAAAGTTTTACGATAAGCAAAGATACAAAATGAAAGATGCTGAATTAAAGAGTACATGAAAGTTAATTTTTGAAAATAAGTTCCAGAAAAAAGTTCAGAAGTTTTATTTTTCAGATGAGCAAGTTAACTGGGTTGATTTTACTGGGAATCATTTAAATTAAAAAAAAATCTTTTGTTTCCTTTTTTGAAGATCTTTGTGTAGATAGGTAGTATAGTTTTCTATAGGACAGATATTTAGTTTGTATTTTAAAATAGCACCATACTTGTTTTGTACTTGTGGTATTTATACTGTACTATAATATTCAGGTATTAAAATATGACCTAGTAACTCTAACAATAGAAGAAGCCAATCAAATTTACTATTCTGCCAATAGAAGGAACAACTTATGTACAACTAAGAGACTACTTTGTAAAACCTAGAAAAACTATATTCTTAAAACAACAAGCAATAACTTCATTAGCTATAAAGTGTACTAAAGTGCTGACATGACCTCAGAAAACATAATTACTTGTTGCAGAGGACAAAAAAATGTAAACTCCATTTTTCACACTTTGTAAGCAGTTTTAGTTAAATTTTGTAATGAGATTATTCATGCTGTGATTGTATGTCAGAAAAGGTATTTTGTTAGAAAAGTGTTTTGTATTTTTCTTATTGTTAAACTGTCATAAGGACATTTATCCATAATACATGTATATGCTTTTTTTGAGAAAAATATTTTGAAATGTGTATTGTAATGGGTACTTTGCAAGTTCTTTAACAGCACGGCTATTTACAGCTAGATCAAGAAAAAAATTTCTGTTTTAGCATTTTTTCTTGCATTTTTTTTCCTATCTGCTAGCTTAACTTGCCATAAAATTGGTAGTATTCAAGAGAATAAATTAACATGCACATTTCTTTCTGTATTTTTCCAAATAAGTTTGTAAGAAAAGAATAAAAATTAGACATATGTCTAATGTGAAGTGAATGTAAATAAAATGTGAAGAAGGTGAAAGGAGAAGTGTTTTATTGAGCACTATAATCTTGAAAGCCCTTTTCTACTCTCAGCTACTTAATGTTAGAGGAACCAGCATGACAAGTAAATCAGTGAAAAGGTGAATTGCCTGTCACATGGCAGAACCTGCTATTAAGGGGACATTTAAGAGGGCAACGAATCACAGAAGAGCAATCCTTACTGTCTACATAGTGAGTGAAAAGTGACCAAAACCTTCAATCCTTCCAGCTATAGTGTGTGTAGATACCAAATCAAAAGTGTTTAATTTCATCTTTAAGTTTTTTTTTAAGTAATTGGAAGGACGCATAGGTAGGTTGTTAATGTTATATGAAGAAGGAACAATTTGATATTGCCCTGTGTTTACTATAAAATCCAGGAAGGGATGTTTGGAAGAATGCCCTAGATTCATGAATTTTTGGCTTTCAGTATGTAACGACTGGTAATTCTTACAGCTTAGTGACATTTGAAGCATCCCAAGTAGGGGCCAGTAATATAATAGATTAAGTAAACATGATATTCAGACATCCCTTGATGATGATTGAAATTCTGACACAATTCCATGACTAACATTCTATATGACAATTTACTTATTTCCCCCAGTACTTAAAATTTTCCTTCTTGGCCTAAAAATTTAGACATTAGATGTAAGTTCCTCAGAACATATTTACTACTCAAGGAGTAGCTTCTAAAATGCACCGTCAAGCTGGATGCGGTGATATACACCCATAATCTCAGCAGTCTTCGGGGTTGAGGCAGCAGGATCATGAGTTCAAGTCTAGCCTGTGTAACTAGAGTGACTTAGTGAGATCTTGTTTCAGAAAACATTGAAACGAGCTGGTAATGTTACACAGTGCTAAGGCCTTGGATTCAATCCCAAGAAATACAAAATGAACCAATGAGAAAAGCAAATAAAGTCATTATCAATAGCACTATATTTTTTCTTAAGAATACAAGGGACAAATGTAACCATACCCACTTATAGCATTTGCTGTGCTCATAAATTTGCAGTAATACAAGTTCTGGATCAAATTGATACTAATAAGTAAATTAAAAATGAGTTCAAATCGCTTCTAGGCCTTCTGATTAAGGTCAAGTGTAAAAATGAGATCGGCTGGCAGAGTCTACATGTAAACTATTTGCCCTGCCGGGACATAATTGAAGTAAAAAAGGAAGATTCTATAGGAAGACATTTGGGTGGACTGATACCTGGCAGGTTAACGAAGAAAGGAAAGACAAATGGGAAAAGAGATGAGGGGGAGCTGAAAATTCCAAACAGTGTGGGATCATTAGGCCTGTTCCCTAGATGTGTCATCCCAGAATGCAGAGCAGTCTAGTAGAATGTATCCTTAAGTTACAGAGCCAGTGTGCTTTCCCTGAAGCAACTGAAGTGACAGACAAAGCCGAGGACTACTGGTAAGTGGGGCAGCTATAAGAGATGGCACATAGTTGGGGAGCTTTAGATGAGTGGGAACATGCTCTAGAAGGGGATAGCATGAAGCACTGGTTCCTTCTTCTGTTATTTGGTTTCTGACTCTGAGACGAGAAGTTCTGCTCCAGCATATGCTCCCGCCATGCTATGCTGCTTTAGCACAGCTCTCAGAGCCACAAGGCTAAGTGACATGGGCAAGAAATCATGAACAGGGAGATTTGAAATTGTATTCAAAATAAAGTTTTTTCCTTTTAAATTTACTGATACATTGCAGGTACGCATTATGATCACATTCATCTTTGAGGATTTGCAATTGTACATGATGTATCTCCATTCTTGTTTTTTCTCCATTCCCCTTCTACCATTCACTTCCCCATTCCCCTTCATTTCCATTAATTCCTTCTTTTCCCTTTTTTTTTTTTTTTTTTTTTTTTTTTTTTTTTTTTTTTTTTTTTTTTTTTTTTTGAGACAGGGTCTCGCTTTGTAGTTCAGGCTGGCCCTGAGCTCAGCCTCTAACTCACATCACAGCAATCCTCCTGCCTCTGCCTCCCGAGTGCTGGGATTACAGGCGTGAGACACCATGTCCGGCACTGTGGTGTGTGGTACTGGTTGCTGCTGGGTGTGGTACTGTATGTGGTTACCGGAGATCGAACCCCGGTATTGTATGTGGTTACCTGGTATTGTATGTGGTTACCGGGGATCGAACCTGGGCCCTTGCGCTTGCAAGACAGGCTCCAGAGCCACTGAACTAACTCCCCGGCCCATTCTTTTAACATTTTTTTTCTTCTCAACATTTCAACACCCTCTCTCCCACTTGCTTTACCCTTTTGGACCTTTACTTCCTATCTTACATTATCTGTTATACATTTTGATCCTTATTTACTCTTGCTGTTTTTCACACCAAACAAACTATTTGGTATTTAAACGTGTGTTCTACTTATTTCATTTAAGCATATGACCTCAATGCACATCCATTTAGCTAAAAATGCATTTAATTTTTCATTCTTTCTGGCTGAGTAATACTCCATTTTATAGAAAAAAAAACCCCACATCTTTTGATCCATTGAACACTTGATGGGCATTTGGACAATTTCTGAGATTTAACTATTATAAACTGTGTCACTATAGACCCAGGTGCGCTTATAGCACTTCAGGCTCACAGGCCTGGGCACAGGACAGCAGGGGCACCAGCACCTGGGGCAAATAGGCCATGCCAGAGGCCTGCCAGGACACCAGTTCCCAGGCACACAGGCCCGGTCAGAGGCTGTCAGGGAGAACATCCCCCTGCCTGATCACAGGCCCACAGGATCAACATCACCCCCGACATACAGTCCTGACCGAAGCGAAAGGGACACTAGCTTCCTGGGTACAGAGGCCTGGTGAATAGCCCGCATGGGCAGCATCACACCGGGCACACACAGTCCTGACCGAGGCCTAGAGGGACACTATCTCCCTGGGCACAGGGGCCTAGTGAATAGACTGCATGGGCAACATCTGCCCAGGCACAGAGACCTGACAGGCCTACAGGGAGACAGAGGCCCAGACAGAAGCACTCAGTGATGCCAGCTCCCAAGCACATGGGCCCCATCACAGGTCTACTGGGACACCAGTTCCCTGGCTACACAGGCCAGCCAGAGGCCCACCTAGACAAAAGTAGCCCAGGCAAGGAGACCTGCTCGACTGGACAACAGCTCCCTCGGCAAAGTCCTCTGCAGAGGTAAGTCAGCAGAACACTACCCCAGGCACAGAGGCCCAAACAGAAGCCTCCTGGGACACTGCCATCCAGGGTACAGAAGCCCACCCAGACACAGCATCCAGGACACAAAGGCCCATAGTACAACAGTTCCCTGGGCACAGAGGCACAAGCAAAAGGGCATCCATGCTCCAGCACTCTGTGTACAGAGGAAAATTGAGAGGCACCCTGGGACACAGCATTCTGGGTGTACAGGGCCAGCCAGAGGCCCACGTACACACAGTCACACCTGTAACACAGGTCCTGCCAGAGACCCACAAGGTCATAAGGACCACAGGCACAAGGGCATAGCCACAGACCCACAGGGAAACCTGCATGTCAGAGACACAGGCTAAGATAGAGACTCACCTAGACAAAAGCACCCCAGGAACACGAGCCAAAGCAGAGGTCCATCCGGAAGCCAGCTGTTCGGGAACAGGGACCTAGACATAGGTGAGTCCAAGGACTGGCACCGAGGGCAAGGAGCCAGCTAGAGGCCTCCTGCTACACCAGCATCTCAGGGAGGGCTCAAAGCAGATGCCCAGAAGAATTCCAGATGACCAGTCACAGACACAAAGAGAGCATTGTCCAGAGGGCAGCACCAGGGAACAATGGATCAACAACAGGCAAGAGAGGCCACCAGCACGGTGGCCACAAGGCTGAGTCAGAGGCCTGCATGGTCATCATCATGCAGGGAAAATGGCACAGCCACAGGCCCACAGGGACACCTGCACTGGGCACACCAGCTCGGGCAGTGGCTTACCTGGATAGAAGCAGCACAGGTACAGAAGACTAGCCAGAAGCACATCAGAACACCAGATTCCCAGGCACAGAGTACCAGCCAGAGGCAATCAGGAGGCCAACACTGTAGACACAGACATTCAGCCAGAGGCCCCTGGAACAACAGCATCCGTATACCAGGACAGAGAGCACAGAGGTTGGCGGAGGCCTGCATGTACATGAAAAGCCTTGGCACAAAGGCCCAATCAGATGCCCGTTAGGACACTAACTTTCTGGCATAAAGGCTTGGCAAGTAGCTCACAGGGAATCCCGAAACCTGGGCAAACAAGATCCACAAACGGCCCACAGGCACATATGAAAACCTAAAACAGGCCCAGTGAGAGTCATTCCATAATACCTGCACCTCAATCACATGGGCCCAGTCCAAGCTCTTCCAGGAAAGCAGCATGTCAGACAGAGAGTTCTAGGGAGACAACCGCAGGGATTCCAGGATACTGAACACAGAGACACACAGAGAGTGATGTCCAGGCACCAGCAACCAAGCAACACAGGAACAGACACAAGTCCTCAGGGACTGCAACACTGCAGACACAAGGCCGTGTTAGAGGCCTACAGGATCATCAGCACCAAAACAAAATGGCACAGCCACAAGCCCACGGGTACATATGCAACTCGGAAGACTAACTCAGGGTGTGGCTCAACTGGAACAAAGCATGGCAGGCACGGAGGCTTAGCCAGGGGCTCATCCAGATGCTAGCTCACACAGCAGAGAGGCACAGGAAGAGGGGTGTCAAGAAACCATCAATCGGGAGACACAGTTTGAGTCAGTGGTGCCCTGTAACTGCAGCATTCAAGGCTGAAAGGACCAGCAGAAGCCTGCTGGAAGAACAAAAACCAGAACACAAAGGCAGGCCTAGAAGCCTGCCAGGACACCAATAACATGGGCACACAGATCCCACAAGAGGCTAGCCAAAGAACAGCACATGGGGGAAAGAGGCTGGGCCAGATTCCCGACAAGACATCAACACCCTGTGCGCACAAGGCCCACCAGAACCCTGTCCAGACCATACAAGCTGGACAACAAAGGCCCTGCAAGCTGCTCCCTTGGACACCAGCACTGTGGATAGTGGGAAAAGGAAGACCACAGGTTCTCCAGCTTCCAGCAAACAGAGTTCCAACCAGAACCCCCTGCACATGTTTATGCCACAAACATACTTGCACCCAGAATTCTGAGGGCACAGGAGCAGCCTGGTCACAGAGATCCAGCCAGAGGCCCACTACAACATCAGTATCGTGAGCAGAGAGGTAGAGCTGAGGCCAACAGGGATGCAAGAATCCCAGGCACATAGAACCAACACAAACCCTTCATGACACCAATGTAAAGAGCAGAGCCCTTGTGAGAGCCCTGTTTGGACACTAGCACCCAGAGCTATACTACAGAGTATGCATGAGGCCTACTCCAGCACCAGAACCTTTGGAACAGAGGCCTCCTGAGACAGCAGTTGGGACAGCAACATACCTGTCACAGAGGACCAGCAAGAGACCTCTCCAGACACCAAAGCCTAGGGCACAGGGTGACCTTGAGGGTTGCAGGTATACCAGAACCCTAGAAACAGAGGCCTACTGAGATGCCCATGGAGATACAAGCATACATTGGCAAAGATTCCCAGTGAAATCCCTGTCTGGACAACAGCATCCATGTCACAGCATTTGCCTGAGGCCTACAGGTATACTACAACCCCAGGAAAAGAGGCCTACAGAGAACACAGATGGCACACCAAATTACCTGGCATGGGGGCCCAGCGAGAACCTTTTCCGGAAAGTAGAACACAAAGCACAGATGGCCAGCCAGAAAAATGCAAAGTCTCCACCATCCAGGAAACAGAGGCAGAGTCACAGGCCCACAGGGACCCAAAAACCGTAAGAGCACAGGTTCTGGCAATGGGTCACAAGGACTAAAGCATGAAAGTATAGAGGCCTAGCCAGAAGCCCTTTGGAATATAGGTTGTCCCGGCAAAATAGCCCAACCGGAGGGGAGGCCAGAGACCAAAACTCCTGAGACAGTTTCAGCCAGAGGCACCCTGGAACTGTGGCATGCAAGGTTCAAAGGACCAGCCAGAAGCCTGCTGAAACAATAGCACCCAGAACACAAAAGCTCTGACAGAAGTGGCCCAGACACGAATAACATGGCATGCAGATCCTGCAAGAGGCCAGCCAGAACAAAATCACACACAAGGAGGGCAGGCCAGATTCCCGACAGTCCATCACCACCCTGTGCACCCAAGGTCCACCAGAACGCTGTCAGGACATGATCATCAAGGTCACAGAGGCCCTGCAAGTGGCCGGCAAGGACATCAGCTCTCTAGACACAATCTTGAAATGTTGCCATTAGAAACGAAGATTGCTGATAACACAGGCCCTGCCAGAGGCACACCAGGACTCGTGCTTCCACAAAGAAAGGATCAGCCACACACCTGGGGAACTTCAAGACTGCAGTGACAGAGAGCAAGCAAGATCACTACAGGGATACCAGCCCACCAGATAAGCACTCAAAACGAACATCACCTGTTCGTTAGCAACAGAACAGTCCCATTGAGTGAAATAGCAGGACACGGGGACAGCAGTAACACAGGTGCAGTCAGAATCTTGAGGGCAGAGCAGCAGCCTAGTCACAGAGATCCAGCCAGAAGCCCGCTACAACAGCAGGACCCTGTGCAGAGACGTCCAGCTGAGGCCTGCAGGTACACAAGAATCCCAGGCAAACCGTCCAACCCAAACTATTGGGGACACCAATGTACCGACCACAGACCCCAGCAAGAGCCCTGTTCTGACACTAGCTCCTGGGGCACAGAGATTGCCTGAGGCCTGCACCTGCAGCAGGAACTTTGGAACAGAGGGCTACTGACACGCCAATCAGGACATCATATTACCTGGCACAGAGGCCCAGCGAGAGCCCTGTCTGGACACTAGCCCCCAGGACACACAGGGCCAGCCCGAGGCCTGCTAGGTCTCTAGCATCCAGGCCACAGAGGCATAGCCAGAGTCCCACAGGGACACTTACATCCTAGGTCCACTGGCTCAAGAAGTGGTTCATATCTACCAAAGAACGGCAGGCACAGAGTCCTAGGCAGATGGCCATTCCGATGCTATTTCCTCTGGAACAGAGGCACATTCAGAGGGGAGTTCTGAGACCAACACCCTGAGACAGAATCCCACCTAGTAGACTCCTGAAACTGCAGTATCCAAGGTTTACAGGACTGCCAAAAGCCTGCAGGAACATACACACCTGGAACACAAAGGCTGGGTGTGAAGCTCACCTGGACACCAATCACCTGGATACACAGACCCTGCAAGAGGCCAGCCTAGAAAACATCGCAATAGAGTACAAGGCCCGAGCTAGATTCCCTACGGTACATCAGCATCCTGTGTACCCAAAGGCCCACCAGAACCCTGTCATGACACCGCACCCTGGACACAGAGATTCTGCATGTGTCACCCGAGTTCTACCACTACCCTTGGAACATAGTTTATGTTTCTACTTCCCAAGGATGACGGCCCTGCGTACACTCAGGCCTAGCCACATGCCCCAAGTACACCATAACCCCATTCCCAGTTGTCCAGATAGAAGCCTATAGGACATCAGCACACAGTACACTGAGACTTGGCCAGATTCTCAGCAGGTCCCTAGTACCTCAGGCGTAGAGGTCCAGGTCATGGCCCCTCTGGGCACCAGCATTCTGGGCACAGAGTTCTATACAGAATTTGGTCTGATTACCTGTACTCTCAACAGACAGGCCCACTCAGACTCTTGCCTATACACCAGTATTCAGGACACAGAAAGCCTGCTAGAGCTCTGTCTGGACTATAGCACCCCAAGCAAACATGTCCTGCCAGATGCCTCCAGTTACACCAGCACCCTGAACAGTCAGGCCTAGCCAGAGCCCCTCAGGGACACCAGCCCCTGGCCATAGGCCTCTCCAGAAGCCACGAAGACACCAGTACCCCGGGCACATAGGCCCAGTGAGAGGCCCTCTAGTACAATAGGAATACAGGTGCACATGCCAAACCAAAATAAATTTTTATATTTATCAATTGATTGTCTCCAGAATTTTTCATAATTATGTAAGGCTAATACAGATGTTGGTTAATCTCAGATGGTGAAACTTTGCCACCTCTAATGTTACAGTCACCATGGTTAGAGGATAGAGACATGATAATAATTCCCGACTCTCCCCCAAAAATGTACAGTCTCAAAAGTATGCATGAAAGAAAGTGTTTACAATAAGCCAGATCTCAGTCAAGAGATATCGACATGAGCCAAACGTAAAGGCTATAATGCTAGCAGGTAAGCCTCCAGGTTCATAGTTTAGTTAAAGGCAGTGGGCCTAGTCCTTGTTTTAGAGAATCCTCTTAAGTACATTGAAATACAGTCTGCTTATTTGTTCTGGAGGGCATGATCTTAGTGTAGTCCATGGAATGACTAATCTTGGGATGGGATGACATCCAGGTGATGTGACACATGTATGTTCATATAGGGTGAAGAGGTGGAACTATGGGGTTTGTGTGTGGCAGTGGAAGATCTTGAGCTGGACTCATCCCCTCTCACTTCTGATAGAACTCTTCATAAAGTAAATGGTCAACACTATCTTAGAGAGGGCAGAACTAAGAGTCACTCCACCTGAAGAGACTTGTAATGTGTTCGGACAGCTGCACTGGTATGTTTTCCTTGGTGGGAAGGTTTTTGCAGCAGTTCTGTTAGATACAGGTCAGTAATGCTCCTCCTTCCTTTGTACAATATTAGGCACAAGGCCATTGCTGTTTCTCCAAATAGGTAATGTTTGAGTTTTCCTTTCAGGTAAATATAACTTTGATTTTTATTCTTTTCAATCGTACAGTGCATACATCCAAACTTCTTATGCATGATAAGCAAAATGAAGTTTGAATATCATACTCCCATAGGATGTACCAATCACTCTGGTATGGGAAAAGAAATATCTATCATGCTTAAGAATGGTTGGAACGTAATTCTAAATTTTCAAAATAAATTTGTGCATTTTTTATCCCTTTAGTCTATACACTAGCAGAGGGATGTGCAAGAGGGAGTGATACTCTCCTGGGCACTTCCAGTTTCAGTGGGTAAATTATAAGTAAACTACTATTTTCATATAGCTTTTCTCACCTTAACCAGTATTAACATTCTGGCCCAGATAATTCTGTTATAGGGGATGTACTACACATGGGAGGATATTGAGCAGCACCTGTGAGCCATATCCACTAGACACCAACAGCACAGATTCAGCTATGACCAGCAAAAACTTATCCATGCAAGGTACTGTGGCAAACAGCTGTAATCCCAGCATTGGGGAGGCTGATGTGATTGTGTTTTGTTAGTCCATAAAGAGATAATTGAGTTAAAATGACATCATTGGCATGAGTCTTAATCCATCTTGACTAGTAGCTATAAATGAAAGTCCTGACGCAGGTACACATAGAGGGAAAGCAATGAAAACTGCAAGGGAGAAGGAGGTTGTCTACAAGGAAAGGAGAGAAGTTTTAGAATAAGACAATCCTGTGGCCATCTCTATCACAGACTCCTCACATTCAGAACTGTGAGGAAATTAATGTCCATTATTTAAGCTACCAGCATATAACAATTTGTTCCAGCAGGATGGCAAACTAATACAACCACATGATAAAAAATAATTTAGTGAGAATTGAAAAATAAATATCCTGTAAATATCACACAGTTTTAATGATATACAACTCAAAATAAGACACGACAAGACCTATTCCATACTGAGCATGTATTATATGTCCAGCACACTGTCCCAGGCAGAATACCTACATTAGTTCTAATTTCACAGCGAGCCCACAAGGTAAGTGTGATGCCTATGAGAATGTACCTTACAAAAAGGGAGTTTAATCAAATGAAGGCCCCAACCCCTTCTGCAAATCAGATTCGACAAGCTCTTGATAGAGGTATCAGTCAAGGTGGAGCCTCCCCAGGAGCACCTGATGGAGGCTCTGTTTAGTCCATATGATCCTTTGTGCCTTGAGTTAATTAATTCCCCCAATGAGAACAACACATTGAAAGTCAGTCATCAGGGCATTGTCACAGCCGTAGCTCCAGAGTTCAAGAGCTGTGCATCTTTATTCTTTCAACTTCGCAGTAAAGACAGGTACACTGCAAATATGGCTACTAAAAGGTTGTGGTATTCTTTAGTTTACAACAGTTATAGAGTCTTATCAGCACACTGGGACAGAGTGAGACTAAACATCTACTGCATAACTTTGTCCACACTGCACATGTATGCTTAAGTGTGTTTAGTGGTGGCCAGTTAAATGCATGTCTCTGACAGCAGAGTTGTGTCAGGTGCACTTATGTTTCCTGGACTTTTAGGATAATCAGAAGTGGTGCCCCACAATAGGAGATCAAGCAAGCCAAATAAGTAAAATAATCCTAAAAAGGGAAATATAACTCACAACTTGCTAGATATCTGAAATGTCAGTTTGCATTTTCTAAAGTCAATGAATTCTAGGAACAATGGAGGTTAAGAGTAAGGAATATTTATTGAGGGAAAGACAGTGCCTTCCTGAGAGGGGCAATAGAGGACACCCAGAAAGTGGGTTGCCTGCTTACCTCACTTTCCAAAGGTATTTTATTTAGCAAGACCATGAGACAAGGAGGATACAAGGCGGGGCAAAGCTGTAGTCGACTAATAGGATCCAGTGGAAAATTACAGGGTGGGCATAAGATGGGAAAAACAGCTGATATGACATCAAATTAAAAAGCTTCTGCACAACAAAGGAAACCACTGACAGAGTGAAGAGACAACCCACTGACAAGGTACAAATTTTGCCAGTTATTTCTCAGAGGACAATATCTAGAATATGTGAAGAACTCAAAAATTAGATCCCCCAAAATGAAAAACTCAGTCAAAAACTGGGAAAATGAAATGAATAGACACTTCTCAGAAGTAGAAATGGCCATAAATACATGAAAAAAAAAAAAGGTCAACATCTCTGGCTACTAGAGAAACGCAAATTAAAACTACACTGAGATTCCATCATACTCCAGAATGAAAAGCTACCATCAAGAAATCAAATAATAACAAATATGGGATATTTCTGCCTTAGCTTTACTTCTGGCCTCCAGCTGGACTCCTTTGGACTTTGAGTTCCTTATGACTTAAGGCTTCCCCCAGCCACCTTCAACTCAATCCCTGTTGCCTCTCCCTGACATTCTCCCAAGCAGAATCTCTGCTTGTAGGAATCCTCCCCCAAGGGCTACATCTAGGAGAACTTGTAGAAACAGTCTGTGTTGAATCTGCTTTGCAGAAGGAACAGGCACACAGACGTGTGTGCTCAGAATTACATTACTATCATGAGTGTGAATACATGCATGTACAATTTTGTGTGCTTGCACAGTTTTTTCCCTAGCATACAGCATGTCTTGAAATCTATATTGAAAATATTTTAGATGTTAAACCACTATATCCACCTCTCTTTTGTATTTTTAACAAAAGACTAGAAACATGTCAAAATATAACAAAATTCCAGGGCTATAAATAGTGACACTGTCAATCTTTTGGCTTTACCCAAGCTTCCTAAGGTTTACAGTGCTTGAATTCTCCACAAAACAGATTTTGCCAACACATACCACAGGAATTGCTAAAGGAGTAATGGCGAAATTTTTACTCTTGTCTCTGAATTGAAAAGAAGTGAAATAGTTTATTTTTAGTACATTGCAAGCACTGTGCTCAGTACTGTATGTAGGGATGGATATTTAAACAATAACAGTGGAGGTCTAGGTCATTATCTTTGCTTAGGTGTTTCTCATGTAAGAATTTAGTTATACTTATGAGTATATCCTCAATGTGTATTTATTTAGCTACATATGTCTCTAATTCATCATTCCTTATGGCTGAGTAATATCCCATGTTATTTTAAAACACCTCACGTCTTCTTCATTGAGTTTCCTGCTGATGGGCACTTGGGCTGTTTCCAAGACTTAGCTATTACACACTGTACTACTGTAAACATGAGTGCACATATGTCACTGTGGTATGACACTTTTATTCTTTCATGAATGTACCAGCAGAGAAATAAATGGAACATCTAATCCTATATTTTTGAGCAATTTCCATTCTTATTTCCACAATGGCTGTACCAGTCTACATTCCCACCAATAGTGGAGAAGGTTTCCTTTCTCCCTACAGCTCTCCCAGCTTTTGTTGCTGGTTGATTTCTTAATAGCAGCCATTCTTTTTGGAGTGAGATGGAATCTCAGTGTTGTTTTTCTCTTCATTCAGTATTGTGAAATAAGAAGAAAATGTTCAAAGGGAAGAAGGAACTGGATGGGGGCCGGAAAAAAATCAAAGAAGAGAAAGAAAAATTTGATGGTAAAAAGGAAAAAATGGTAACAAAGCTTATGTATATAGGAGTGGGGGGTTGAAGGGAAGGTGGAAGGATGGGGAAAAAGTAAAAATTAGGATATATCATATGCAGGCAAAAATTCTCAGTGATAAATGTAATCATAATGTATTCCTAAAATGTACCAATACACTTGATTTATTATTTAAAAAAATCAATCAGCAACAAGAAAACTAAGGAACAGAAAACTATAAAAAGAATTTAGCTGCATATTGGAGGAAAAATTAGGAATAAGGGTTTATTAAATTTCCTCAAATTATTTCAGCCCCCCTGAAAAATGATGGCTATCTGGACATGGTGGTTCATGCCTGTAATCCCAGCACTCAAGGGGTAGAGGCAGGAGGATTGATGTGAGTTCACATAGTGAACTGGGCTGCATAGTGAGTTCAAGGCCAGCCTGAACTACAAAGTGAGATCTTGTCTCAAAAAACTTTAAAAAGAAAAAAAAAAAAAGATGGCCAGAAATAGAAATTCTACACCATTTTAGAAACTAGGAAATTAAATATCTTGTATTTCTGAGTGTGTGAACTGAGTTTTTTAACCACTAGACATGCATCATCTCACATTCCTTGCTAGCTTTCTATTGTACTCTTTCAGTGTTTGTTTTCCTTTTATTGCATTAGAAGTCATTCTTTTTATTCTAACCGGTAGTTAGCTACTTTCAAATTGTAACATGCATACTTCATTTTACACAGCCTATATTTATTTAATTATTTAAAATTTTAACTGGTAAACAAAATACAAGTACTGCACATATTAATGGAGAATCCTGTAATGTTTTATACATGTACATGTTATGCAACATTTCAGTCAGATGAAATATATTTATGTCTTTAAATATTCCTCAATTATTTGTGGTGAAAACTTAAAACTTTTTCTGCTTGCTGTTTAAAACACACAGGACACAATTGTTATCTAGAGTCAGAATACTGTGTAATAGTACCCTGAGGTTCTTGTTCCTATTTAACTATAACTTAATACTTATTGATTAAAGGTTCCCCGTCTTTTTCTCTTCCACTATCCCTGGCCTCTGAGAAACATTCCAGCCTCAACTTTGATGAGACCGACTTTTAGATTTCATATAAAACTGAGCTTATACAAGACTTGTCTTTATGTATCTTAATAAATTCCCTTACCACAATGATCTCCAGTTTCATCTGTGTTGTCAAAATGACAGGATTTTACTCTCTATGGATGTGTACATGTCGCTCATTTTCTTTATCCATTCATTGTGCACAGGAAACCTAGGCTCTTTCCACTCCTTGCCTGTTGTGAATAGTGCTGAAATGAACAGCAGGGTATAATTCTCCCTTTGATGTATTGATTTTGTATCCTTTGAATAAATGTCCAATCAAGGGATTGGTGAATCTTATTTTAAATCTGGCTCTGTTTTTACATTTTGTTTTAGTATTGGGAATGAAACTGGGGGATTTGTGCTTATCAGGCTGCCTAAAAAAAATTTGGGCTGTGCTGCTGAGCTACATACTCAGCTCTGTTTTTACCTTTTTTAATCTTTTGAGGATCCTCCATGCTGTTTTCCATAATTACTTAATTAGCTTACATTTCTACCAGCAGGAAGCAAGGATTTCTCTTTTTCTCTGCCTCCTTGTCAGCATTTGTTATCTTTTGTTTATTTTTACTTTAGTCCTTGTTACTGGAATGATGTGGTAACTTCTTGTGATTTTGATTTATATCACCCTGATGTTTAGAGATGCTAAACATTTTTTTCACATATCTCTCGACAATTTGTGTTTTGATGAAACAGTGACTATATCTGTTGCACATTTTCAAATCTGGTTATTTGTTTTCCTGCTTGTGTTATTTCACTTTTGTAATGCCTTATATATTTATGGACATCAATCCCTTTCAGTTTATGTACATCTCAAATATTTTCTACCATTTTGTAGGCTATTTCTGCACTCTTTCATTTCCTTTGCCATGTAGAAAATTTTAATTTTCTGTCATCTCAGATCTATTTTTGCTTTCATTTCCTGTACTTTTGGGGTCTTGTCCAAAAAATTCTTGTCAATTTCAACATCGTGATGTGCTTCCTCTATGTTTTCTTCTAGTATTTTCATAGTTTCAGCTCATACATTTAATTCTTTAATACATTTTGAATTCAGTTTTGTGATTTGTGAAAGATAAGGATCTACCTTCATTCTCAGCAAAATTTTCCCCACACAACTCATTAAAAAGAGGGTCCTTTCTCCAAAGCACATTCATGGTATTTTTGTTGAAAATCAGGTGGCTTTTAAGGATAGGCTGATTTCTAGGCTCTTCATACTGTTCCACTGGTCTATGGGTTCTTTTTTTTTTTTTTGAGGTAGGATCTTGCTTTTGTAGTTCAGACTGGCCCTGAGCTCAGCCTTGAACTCACAGCAATCCTCCTGCCTCTGCCTCCCGAGTTCTGGGATTACAGACATGAGGCACCACCCCTGACACTGTGGTATGTGGTTCTAATTGCTAATGAGCGTGTTTGATGTTTGATACATTTGTGAGTCACCACAGCTGGCATTGTTGTATGTGGTTACCAGGGATCAAACCCGGGCCCTTGTACTTGCAAGGCAGGGGCCGAAACCACTGAGCTAAATCTCCGGCCCTATGGGTCCATTTTTATGCTAATATTTGAAAGGAAACAAAATTTGATTTATCAGCATAGCCTTTCCTTGGATAATCCAGGGAATCATTTTACAACTGTAACCTTTCTGTCATGTTCAGTGTGATTAGCCACTTTAATATATCGAACATGTTTATCCATTTTAAAGTAAAATGTTAGTCTTTAAAATGGTACAACTAGAAACAAATAAAATTTGAAATATGTTTATCTTCAACTCCAATGGCTAGTTTAAGCAATTGCAAGCTTACTATTTAAAGAAAACCATAGAAAAGCATTTCTGTGTATTGTTTTTAAAGCAGTCTTTTGAAGAAGAAATATTATAACAATGGGATAAGAAGTCTAGTAATCTACCAAATAATATCAGAATGTTTCTATTATACATATTTTCAAACATTTCATATAGAGTGTTTTACTCTATCACATCTGACAAATGATAAACCTGTAGTATTTTGGTGAGTATTCAAATATTATGAAATATCAACATTAATAGATTCCTTTAATATCTAAAATGAGATATTGTGTGGAAAATAACTCATATTTTCTTCAGATTTTAGGATTATACTTTAAATATGATAAACTTTTCTATGATTTCTATTGGCAGCAAATAATAATATACTTTAAATGTATAATGTGCATCATTTATGAAATCACACTATAAAAGTTTAAAAAGCATGTTTCCTTTTGATTAACACATTTTAAATAAATGAAGGATGTATGATAGTTTTGATAACTTCATTAATATTTTTTATGTAAATCAAAAGTCTAAAATATTAGTGATAAGGATTTCAATTGATAGGTTGGTATGATTGAAGAATATTCTACCTATAAATCTTTGGATCATTCTTATAGCTTCTAAACCTTATACTCTCTATCTATAAAATAATGCCAAACTTATAAAAATAATGCAGATTAAAACATAAAATTGTAAAATATTAGTGATATTGATGAATATTAAGTATTTAGTCTGACATTTTAATGCTTTCTATTTTAAACTTAGCAATTGATAAAGTTTTATTATCATTTCTCCAGAAAATATTATATCAGGATATATACTGACACATAACACATATTGATTCCCTAAAGTTAAACTATAAGCAATGATTTATAATCCACCTTTTTACAAAGTATTCAACTCAGATATAAGATCATTTTTACTATTTGCTTTTCTCCTGTTTCTCTTTGAATTTGAGAAATGATATTTGTGAACATATTACTGTAAAAATGCTAATAACATTAAAATTCTTTTTTTTTTTTAAGGTTGTTTTGAGACAGGGTCTCGCTTTGTGGTTCAGGTTGGCCCTGAGCTCAGCCTCAAACTCACATCACAATCCTCCTGCCTCTGCCTCCCGAGTGCTGGGATTACAGGCGTGAGCCACCACGCCCGGCACTGTGGTATGTGGTACTGGTTGCTGCTGGGGTGAGTCTCCACGCCCAGTATGGTATGTGGTTACCGGGAATCGAACCTGGGTCCTTGCACTTGCAAGACAGGTGCTGGAACCACTGAGCTAAATCTCCGGCCCAAAATTCATTTTAACATTACCTAAAATGTAAGATCTGTCATCAATTCATTCTTAGGATATCATCCTTATTATTTTGAAGTACATGAATTTGATGTGCAGTGGATCTATATAAATATATGCATAGCAAATTCATGCTATACCCATGTGTATATTTACATAAAATATGTACTCTGCTATATAATATTTGTAGATATTTACTATGACTGTATCCATTCTTTATTATGCTTCTTGAGATGCATTCCAAATTTCTAATAGTGAATTCAACTTCTGGTACTGAAGAAAGCTACAGCAAGCTAAAAACATCATTTCCTCAGAAGGTATTCTTGTCCTAATCTTTAGAACTTATACATGTTATATGAAATGAAAAGTATTTTCAGATGTTTGGGATTGTGAAATGAGAAAATTACCTCAGATTATATGCATAGGTTCCAAATGAAATTACATGCACCTTTATAACAGGAAAGCCAGGGGAGATTTGGTGCGCACACAAAGGAGAAAACAATATGGGTATAGAGAGCAGGAGATTTGAAACTGTAGCCTTGAAGACCGCAGTGTATTTACCATTTACCATTTCTCAGTGTGCAAACCACAAGAGTAAACGAAAATGTGGAAGAGGCAAGAGACAGAATCCCTTACAGTCTAGAACAAGGATGGCAAAACGTTTAGAGCTTTGGATGATAGCAACAGGCCCCTGAAGCCCATGTGCCATAGGTTTGACACTACTGCTCTAGAAAAAGTGGAGCCTTGCTGATAATCTTGATTTCTACACAGTTGAGTTTTTGGACTTTTGGCCTCTAGAAATTTGAAAGAATAATTTTTGATGTGTTTAAGCCTCCCAGGTTTGGTCATTTGTTATAGGACCCACAGTAATTGAATACACTTTGTAGCAATCAAAAAATGAATGTAGCAATGAGATGTTATTGTGCACATGTAGGTGAAGATATAAAACCTAAGAGATAAAAAGAAAGTTGAGTTCTTGTATTGCATTTCACTGAATTTTCTAAATATATATAGAAATAAACAAATTTTGATCCATAGATTATCTTCTTGAATTTTTCCTGCTAACATATTCAAAATTCATGAAGAGATAAATGTAACTAGTTCTTAGTTGCAGCAGTGTTCAGGGTAGCAGAGTCTGGAAGTAGTCTAAGTGTCCATCATGCAGCAACTAGAAATGCATATTGCAGTGTAGTGTATATATGAAAAAACATTTTAAAGATTTTTTTCTCACAGTATCAGCTGAAGTCTCAAAATTGGAAAATGTAACAGCAGTTGGCAAAGTAAGGTAGTAGTCCATTTAAAGTTCATATAGAGAAGTTATGAAAGAAAAGTTTATGTGACTCAGTCCGCACTCAAATTTATAAAAGAGGCTAATGATTTCTTTAGACATATTTGCAACAATACTCTGGTACTTACTTCTATCTCACAATTACACTTATCTCTTGGGTAAGGGAAGACAAAAGTGGTACTTTTCATTCCTAATCTTATGGCAGGGACTTTATGTAAGCAATGGAGATTGATATTTTGAAATGTGAGCTCTGAAGTTTGGGATACACGGTGTCCCAAACTCTGTTTGACTCTTTACTGAGACTTCTAAAAAGCCTGTGGAATTATCTACAAAAAAACAGGTCCTATTAAAAACAAACTTCACTTCCAACTACAAAATGAGCAAGGCTGCATGTTTCCTACTAGCTAGTATGTATCATGGGATCAGAGATAGAAAATAACCTAACATCATCTTAACAAGGAGATGGCCCAGAATAGCTACGTGAAAGAGAGATGGAGCTCAGCTCCAGGTCGTCTATTATGTAACCTATGAGACACCAAGGAATATAAAAGCCATTACACACATCATGTGGATGAATTTCTCAGAAATCTTTAAAATCACCCTGTAGAGAACAAGCTATCTTTGAACAACTACCAGGCCCAGAGATTGCTGGGTGAATAAGTCTGTACTTTAAACTGGTCCTCTTGGAATTATCAGAAACTATCTTTACTTAAGAAAAAAAAGAGATATGACTGTGTGTTTGTGTGTGTATGTGTGTGTGTGTGTGTGTGTGTGTGTGAGAGAGAGAGAGAGAGAGAGAGAATGAGAATGAATCAGAGACAAAGAGATTATAAGAGACTTGGTTCTCTCTGTACTTTTAGCATTTGAGGCTGAATTAAGCTACACTGAGAGAGAACTTCAGAGATTTATCTCTGGATGTTCATCCCACTAAACAATTTATTACTTAAATGAAAAGGGTATAATGGATAAAAGGTACAAGAAAATTATTACTATCACTACCTGAAAGTACCTGGGAAAATTTATAGATATAACCAAAGAGAGAGAAAAGAATCCATAAGACATATTTAAAGGCACCGTGATAATGCATGCACTTTATCAATGTGAACTTATTTAATAAGGCCATTAAATTACAAAATGAAGCCAGAAATAGTGCACTCTGTGAGTTTGAAGTAGGGAGATCACAAGTTTGAGCCCAGCCTGGGAAACTTAGGAACTTAGTAAGACTCTGTCTCAAAATAAAAATGAAGAGGACCTAGGATTTTGTCCTGGGTTCAATCCCCAATACTGCAAATTAAACTAAAATTAAATTATTTAATTTTTAGAATAAGGTAGATATAAGTATGGATATTGCTAAAAAAAAAAAAAACTCCTCTAAAAATAGAAGTTTTATTAGACTCAGCAATACCTCTTCTGGATATCTTCCCCAGAGTGAAAGACATTATGTTAGTGATATGTACATAACTATGGTTGTAATTAGTACAAGTCACAGTAGCTAAATCTTGAAAGTGGCCATCAGATGCATGAATAAGCCATAAAGAAGGATACATTTGAGTCATTGATAGGAAAATGAATGCCCCTGGAGATTGTAATGCCAAATGAAATAAATCAAATACACAAACGAAGTATCACATACTTCCTTTTATATGAGAAACCTAAAATATAAACAATTTAAATAGCAAAGTAAAAGATAGATGATAGGCAACAGGGAGGTTACGGAGATGGAACAGGGATTTAAGGATGGGAAAGATGAATGGGCAGGGAAGGAAAAGGGAGAGAAAATTGATAAGATGAAATATGTGTAAGTACCAATTCCCAACAGAAGTGTAATTATTGTGAATCACAAATGTATACTAATAAAAATATGTAGACTCAATAAAATACCTCAAAAATGCTTTTAAATAAAAAATAAATAAATGAAAAAGATTTGGAAGAAGGTGAACAGTAATGTATCATATACGTATTTTTATAAAAATTCACTTTTTCTCTAAGGGAAGATTTCCAAAAGAAACACAAGGAAAGAAGCTATAGTAAGAAAAATGACAATGATAAACCAGGGACAGCACATTCTCTCCTTGACTTACTATAAAATTATCCTGACACCTTGCATTGTACGTTTCCACAGCATACATAAACTGACATTGTATGTTTCCACAGCATATGGTTTACTACTCTCTTTAAGACCCTGGCCAAGAAAATGAACAATTCCTTCAGGCCCTCCATGAACACCAAGTATGACTCCCTCTAATCCTTTTCAATGGTTTCTCCCCAGCTTTTTTCTCATGCAAATCTGATGATCAATAATTACCTGTTTACCTCAGGGGCTTGCTCTCCAGAATCGAGGATTCATTCTTCGTGCAGCTAGTATTGAGTAACTTCAATACTCAGTGGCTGTCAGTCTCTCCAGCTCTTCAGTTCCATCCCAGGGAACTTCCTGGGCCATGCATGGTAGGATTTCATCTCCTCCCTGTTCTTGGGTCAGGAAACTGTGTCTAGAGGATTAGTTCCTTCAAACTCTACTGATAGAAGATAAAATGCACGAAGATTTGGGTGTCTGGCAGCAGGCTTTCTTGGGGAGGGGAACCTGCTGGACTGCTCTAAAGATAGAGGAGCAGCCACCAAGACAAAGCGGACAGGAAGTTTTATATACAGTCTGATGACGGGGACTAGTGGTCAAGGGTGGGAGAGCACCATGTAATTTTCTAGTTCATGGGTTCATGTATGACAGAATGGTGACATAAAGATGTTGTGGCAAGTGTGGGACCTTATAGAAAGAAGAAGGGCAATATCTGGTGGGAACTCCATATTGTTTTTTTTTTTTTTTTCTGTACCAGCCAGACCTATCACTCATTTGTTTCTAAAGACTGAGATTCACTGTTTCTTCATGTTCATTGAGGGTCTTGGAAATCTTGTACACTTCTGGTTGTTTCATGTGTTGGGATGAGACCAGTCCCTGTTATTCCACTTAAATTGGGCATGCAACTCTGGAAGTATTTGGACTATCTTGCCAACATACCCAATAAAATTCCAAACAGAATGCAGAAGGGAGACTAATCAATAGCATATATCTTCCCTCTTATCCAAAAGGATTTTGTCTTGAATCCTTTGATCTCATCTCACTGTTTCAAGGATCCTTTATGCTCACATCCGCTTCAGGTATGTTTAAATTTTTATATGTGATCATTTAAGTCAATTTCTCTTCCTAGAGAGAAAAAACTGTGAGTACAGGCATTTAGGGTTTCTTGTTTGTCTACCATTCGTCACTCTACCCACTACTTATTTGTTATACTGCTAGAAAATGAGGAATTACATCACCTAGATATTTTGGGGAATTGCAGGTAGATAGAAAATAGTTCATAATGATAGAGAGATTTTAGCAAAGGGAAATTCCAATGTCTAAATGTAAGAATGGTTACCAAATATAAGACACAAGTTTCCAGTATGACCATCTTTCAATTTACAGGAAATATGCAGTCCAAATAAAGAAAAGAAAACTCCGCTGAAGCACACAATAAAGGCTTTACTTAAGTGGAAAGTAATTTTTTATGTAGGAAGACAGAATAGATTACTAAGTCCATATATATATATATATATATATATATATATATATATATACATGTATATATACATATATATGTGTATATATAATATACCATAAAAATATAAGGCAGATTTCTTTTTATCAATCATAAATAATTTAAAAAGAAGTATAGAAAATTATGGCAGAATAATTTCCAAGGGAAAAATTACAGAAATATAAATTAAGGGAGAATTTCTTTTCTGATGTTTAGTTATTCTTAATGTGCTATTGACTCAGGAATAGATAAATAAATAGACTATATTAACATATGAAAATTTAGCTTTCTATATCAAAGTGGAGAAAACAATAGATTTGGTTCACTATCCCTTTGAGTTTTGATTGTTACTTTGAGGAACAATTTATTTAAATAAAATATTATAGATTTCCTAGGTGATATGTGACTTTATAAAGTAAGATAAATAAGGCCTGTGAAATCAGTAAGTGGCATTTGCTAAAGCACGGTTAGTTTCAGACTATTTAATAAATGATGCTAGAGAATCCTGTTTAGCATATAACGAAAAACAAAGCATGATCTCTGCTTAATCAAATGTAAAAGGCAAGTTGCAGGTGGTTTAAAAGCTACATTATGGAAGATAATGTTATAAAGCTAGTAGATTACTTTGTAATTTAGAAGAATATATTTGTCACCTAAATTTGAAAGTCTACTTTTTTTTTTTCAGTCCTGTTAATGGAACCCACAGCCTTCACACTGAGCTATATACCTCAGCACATTTTATATCGCACTATGTTAATCAGTTACCCAAACTAGAATTCAAATTTCCACCCTCCTGACTTGGCTTCCTAGAGTACTGGGATTATAGGCAGGAGGAACAATGCCCAGCTGGGAGATTACATATTTCTTAAATCAGGCTCAAAAAGTAACTATAGGACCTTGAAAATAATTGGTTTGATCACATCAAAATGAAGTCTTTTGTACCAACAAGAAATATAGAATACACTTAACAAACAAATAAAAGATGAAGGAAAGATATAAATTATTTAAAACCAATAACAATAAAGAATATAAATGGTTTAGGGTGAAGGGGAAAAATAATGAGATTATAATGAAAAAGAAAGGAAACAAATTTTATGTATATGGGGGGGTGGTAGGGCGGGTAGGGCTATGGGAAAAAATGAGAATTAAGTTGTGTCTTATACTGGTACAAATCCCCATTGTGGAGTGCAATCATGGTATGTAATGTACCAATAAAGATTTCAATTAAAAAAAAGAATATAAATGGTTTTTAAAAAGAGGTTATCCAAGATGTGAGTGAATATGGGGGGAAAAAAAACCCAATGAAATATAGGGGTTGAGGGGTTACAGGGTGGGTAGGGGAAAGGGAAGGAGTCAATCAAGTTGTGTCATATTCTGGTACAAACTCTCAATGTTGATTTCAATGATGATGTGTATTCACAATGTACCAATAACGATATGAATTTTTTAAAATGCAGTTAAAATAACCAGTAACAGGGCTGTGGATTTAGCTCAGTGGTTCTGGCACCTGTCTTGCAAGTGCAAGGGCCCAGGTTCGATCCTCAGTAACCACAGGCCACAATGCCTGGCCGTGGAGACTCACGCCCACCAGCAATCAGTACCACGTATCACAGTGCTGGGTGTGGTGGCTTACACTTGGGAGGCAGAGGCAGGAGGATTGCTGTGAGTTCAAGGCTGAGCTCAGGGCCAGCCTGAACTACAAAAGTGAGACCTTGTCTCAAAAACAAAACAAAACTAAAAACCCCAGTAACATCTCAAATGAGAGATAATTATCTCCAACAATAAGAAAAAGCACATTGCAAGTGTTGATGCAAATGTGTGAAAAGAGGGCCATGTGTCATGTGTGCTACTGTTTGGTATCTTAACTGTTGTGAGTCTGGATATAATCTGTCACTACTTAGTCAAATCAAGGTTTTCTGTATTGTCTGATCTGGCAATATCCCGTCTCTTGGAACAATCTAAATGTGCCCTAATAGGTAAATGGATAAATGATTTGTGATATATCTATGGAATGGAAAAATATTTTGACACACGCTCTGTTAGTTTCCTAGGGCAGCCATGACAAAGTACTGAGTACTGCAAACTGGGTGACTTAAAACCATCAGGTAACATATTGTTTCAGAGTTCTGGAAGATAAAAGTCAGAAAGTGAGTGCTGGCTGGACCATGCTCCTTCTGAAATCTGCAGAATGTCTTTTATTGACTCTTTTTAACTCTGGATGGTTTCTTGGTAATATTTTCTATTCCTTGGCTTATAAATGCATCATTTTCTGATTCTCTATTTCACATGGAGTTCTCCCTATGTGCTTCTCCACAGGACCCTTCTCTCTGTGTATGTCTGTCTATGTCCAAAAATGCCATTAATACTGGATTTAGCTTTACCTGGCTGGATAACCCTTGAATCTCTGCCTCTGATGTCACGTGACATATTATCCTCCTAGGTCTCTATCTATTCCTTAATTTATAAGAGTACTAATTACAAAGGATTAAGAATCTCCCTAACTCCAGTATTATCTCCTTAAGAAAGTAATTATGTCTGACATGACCTTATTCTACATATAGTCACATTCTAACATATTAGGGTTAAGATTCCAATACATCCTTTGGGGAAGAGACAAAATTCAATCCCATGAAACAAACTTTAATGTAGATGCACCTTTAAAAAAATGTGAAGTATTTTGGTTTTTACCATTATAAATTTAATGTAAGCTTTAAATAAAGGCACAGTGACATCTGAGCTTATTATATATATTGCTTCAGGTAGGCAAACTTGCTATTGAAATGAAAGTATGTATTTTTTATGAATAATTGCAAGTAGTATGTAATCATCTTTAGTCATACCATGATGATTTTCATATAAACATTTGGACCTAAGATAGTGCTAACATATGTCCCCAGGAAAGTTTTAAATCAACTTTGCTCTCAGTAAACTCAAAGGAAGACCAGGCACTTTAATTGAATTTACTTCTCAAAGAGTAGAACAGATTTTGCAGTGTGAATATTAATGGTGGGCCTGGTCTGTAAATTGATTCTCCGTGCATGCTTCATTGTATGTATGTATATTCTGTTACAGTATTTTTGTAATAGTCAGTTAGCAGACCATCTATTTTGTAAACTCGAACTGTAATGGTGGGAAGCTGATTCATTCAGATCACAAAAATAATATTAAATCTTATTTTAGCATAGTTTATTTGACAATATGTTTACTCTTGATGCTTCTTGTTACTTTTTAGGACTCTGGAAAAATGAGAAAGAAATAAAAAGAATTTCTACAAACATCTCCCAAGCTCTTTGTCTATTTTTCTATATTCTTCCCTGTTCAATGTTTGTCCCTCCCTTCATTTTTTTTTTAATCTTCTTACCGAGACACCCTTTGTCATTAAAAAATGTTTCTCCTATTCTCTATAGTGACAAGAAAATCAAAGACCAAGAAAACTTCGAGGTTTGGTGTTGTGTTAAAAAAAAAATCTTACGGCAGAGTGGTCTGAAATGTTTAAACTGACAGCTTTAAAAATACCTCTGCTGCTCCCTCTTTTCCATGGTGCAGATACAATCTTTGATGTTCATTTTGGCATTTCTTATTGCATTCATACAACATATTTGTTACAGACGAAATCTTTAAGTGGTAAGCTTGCAGAAAGGAACTGTGAGTACAGTGTATAGTTTTAGAGCACTTTGAGTGAGCACTGTTTAATGACATGTTTTACAAATAAAAATAATCATAACTATGTTAAAACAATATTTTATGAAAATTATCATTTTATAATGTCTAAAATATTTAGGAATTTATAGGATACTCTAGTTATGCAGAAGAGGAGGAAATATTGGTTCATCTTTATACTTTTCTAAACTTCTTCTTTGGTAAAATAATATACCAATTATTCTTCATGAACCCAAATTGAAATACAATATCAAAACAACTCAAAAATTCAAAGATGCGATTTCTACTGAGTTTATGGCTTTCTTTTCAAAGATATTATCTCATATTTAAGACATCTTTTATTAAATTTTTATTTTTATTGGTACATATTTGCTGTACACAGTGATTACATTCCTCACGGGGAGGAGGCATATGCTCATAGCACATTTTAATTCTTCACCACCTTCCTGCCTCCATCTCTGGGGCCCATTGCTTTAGCAAAAGATCTTATATAAAGAATCTGATTGTCCCTCTTCAAGAATGCTTTGGATTTAGAATTATTTTAAGAGTAATAGATTTTTATAATGTATAATAAAGTAGTGTTTGACTGATGAAACTTTGCAGATAGCATACCACTTCATATTCTAAACAGAATTATTTGCACGTTTCACTTCTACCTTAAATAGAGGAACTTTTTATATTCAGATTCATTAAGAAGTTGAAAACTCCCTTGTACTGACTGACTTATTTTCATTCTTGTCTTCTTCATTTCCCTTGAACACATAATTTTAAGTCTTGAACACCAGATCGTGTGGGTAGGTAGGGAAACTGATTTGAAATGACTGGAGGGCCTTGAAGTAAGATTCATAAGTTGTGTAGCACATGTAGAAAGGATTGCGAATGATTCTTAATTAAGACAGGAGCACAGGACCCAACTAAAGAGGTGTGCCAAGTGAATAATAGGCAGCCAAGTCAGTGCTTTTGTCACTAAAGAACAATTAATTTGTAATGTTAATTCAGGGCAATCTCTAATAAGTACCTTTGTTTGTAGGAAGAAAGAGAACTGTCATTTAATGATTGTCTAATGATAAAACACTCACTCACTGTGCCTTAGAAATGTTTTGTAGGAAGACCTGTCGGCCAATTTCTGCATCTTTCCCATAGAAATACACAGGTTTAGTATGTGGGCAGCCACTAGTCATTAGTGGTGCACCTGCTGCCGCTTGACCAGCTCCCTACCTTGGTCAGGCTTTCCTCTGGAAATCAGTAGCCCTAGTTTACCCTTTGCCCTTCACTCTGGAATGAAAGGAATTAATGTGGGAATTGTGATGTATGTGAAGGAAGCAAGCCAGAAGCCATTTTATGCTTCTGTCCTGTTCTAAACTTACTTTGAGTCACAGTTAGCTTGTGAAGCCCATGTGACTGGAGTGCTTGTGTGATAACTTGTGTGGTACCATGTAGTATGGTCACCATACAGCCTGTGTTCTACAAGAGCTTATCTTGTGCACACTTTTGAGAAACCTATAAAAGTACATTTTCTAAATAATATATTTTTACCATAAAGAAAAAACATTGCACCATCATAGGATCAGCACACGTTATTTGTACACCACTCTGAGATCAGCACGTGTTGTTAGAATCGAACTCCCCACAGCATAAAGACAAAGACTTCGGGGGCCCTTTGGCTTAGTCTTTGGCCTCAGAGTGTGTGGACACAGCCCGGTACTGCTCTTCGCCGAGCTCCCCTGAGGCCAGCAGCCCTCTGTGACCCTCCCTCTGCCCATCCAAATGCTCCTTTGGCTTCTGGGGTGTACTAAGCCCTGGACCTCCGTGAGTTTCAGTGCTGTTGGTGTGCACAGGACACATTGGCTGGATGGGAGAAAGATCCCATGTCTTGGGTGCTGCCTTCAGCTTCTAGCTTATGCGGGGAGTGATGTCCCTTCTGTCCTTCTGTGAATGTGATAAATGTTCAATAAACTGCTGCATTCAGGAGCAGTTCGGCAGACACACCGACTCCCTTGGCTCCTCCGAGCCTGGGATGGCCTAACTCAGAGGACTTGTGGGCCTCGAGAGTGGCTTCTGTGTCTTCTCCTGACACATAAGTCACTGAAGGCACCTTATGTGTGGTAATAAGGCTGCCTGGTGATATGCTGGCCCAGAGTTGAGAGCTGGGAAGTGTCACAGGGGCCTGGGGACCAGTGTTCTGACTAGGTCACCTCTCTTCAGTGGGTGAAAATCTCCTTCATTTCTCCAGAGTTCTTGTTCTCACATTTCCAGACTTCAGACGGATAGTGGGTCTTGATGCGAGGCCTAGCCCAGTCTTTACACAGGGTGGTGAACTCCAAGTCATTAATATTTGAGAAGTTCCCCTACAAATGAACAAGTAGTGTGGATACTGTCTTTTCTGTATTTTTTAAAGTCTCAATTATGTCTGTATGGCTGACACGAACTGACATGTTCCTCCTGTTGGGGTTACAGGCAGAAATATGAAATTTCTCGTTATTCACCACCTATCCCATGACTTCGGAAGCAGAGTCTCACGGGTGCCTCAGAAGAATGGAGTTATCATCACAGGAAGAGTGCGTGAAGTCGCTTGCAGCACTGTCACTTCAAGGTGGCCTGCTGTTGTTGTCGGGGACCGCCGTCTAGCCAGATCACTGATAACTGGTTGAAACTTGTACTACTAAATTTCACAATGGCGGCACTAGATTACATTCCCACCAACACTGGAGAAGGTTTCCTTTTTCGCCACAATTTGTTATTTCATTTGTTGATGATAGCTCTTCTTTCTGGGGTACAATGGAGTTTCAGTGTCATGCACAAGCACCAGTTTCACACAGGGGACTGCAAACATGTATTATTAATAACATTTTTAAAACAAAATTTCATAAAGATCTTGATCATTGTATTGTTGTTCAGTGTGCTTTAAGAGGCTGGAAAAGCATCTGTGCTGACTGCCCTACCACTAATTGAAGGTGGAATGACTTATGAAGATGCAATATAGTTCATAAGAAAAAAGCTAGAGCTTTTGGCAGGAAATATTTTTTAGGGGGGAAGACTAACTTAAAATACGCGTGTGCTTCAATACTATAAAAAATCACTATTTCATTCAGTAAATGGGAACTGCCTGATGATGTGGCCTTGAGTGAAATCTGAGACAGGACTTTATTTTATATATGATCTGATATAGAAACTTGGTGAATACGAAGCCTAAAGAAACCTACATGGGAATATTGAAAAGCAGGTAGTAAGCTGGCCATAACTGGAGCCTCTGTGTCTGAGGTTATTTGGACACTTAGTGAAAGAGTCTGGATCTTGAATATTAAAATATTTTTGTCTTAATCTACAGTCTGCAAAAATATATATGCACATATATTAGGAAAAGAAAAAGTTGTATAAATATTTTACGCCTAAATTTATTAAAACATCATGAGATTAATACAACTTATTTTTCACCTCAGCAATTATAAGAGGTACTCAAAGTGGTGGCCATTAGCTCCCAGACATTTATTAGTATGGAGAAACTCTGAAGTGTGTATACATCTTTCTGGTGGACTCCTACTAATTACATAGCTTTATTCTTTTTTTTAATTGAAATCTTTATTGGTACATTACATATACACATCATGACTGCATTCAACAATAAGAATTTGTACCAGTATATGACACAACTTAATTCTCATTTTTTCGTGTAGCCCTACCCACCCTACCACCCCACCCCCTATATACATAAACTTTGTTTCCTTTCTTTTTTGTTATAATCTCATTATTTTTCCCCCTTCACTCCATTACACTTTGAGTGTTTTCTATTTCACAATATATAACATACATTCTAGAACTCATTCACATCTTTATTTTCTCATACCAGAGAATAGATACGACATTTACAATTTGTGACCTATTTATTTCACTTATGAGGATGTCCTCAAGGTACATCCATTTAAGTATAAGTGATTCAAACTCATCATTTTTTATGGCAGAGTAATACTCCATTGTGTAGAAGAACCACAACTTTTTTTTTTTTTTTTTTTTTGAGACAGGGTCTGGCTTTGTGGTTCAGGCTGGTCCTGAGCTCAGCCTCCAACTCATATTACAGCAATCCTCCTGCCTCTGCCTCCCGAGTGCTGGGATGACAGGCGTGAGCCACCACGCCCGGCACTGTGGTATGTGGTACTGGCTGCTGCTGGGGTGAGTCTCCACACCCAGTAATGTTATGTATTTACCAGGGATCGAACCCGGGTCCTTGCGCTTGCAAGACAGGTGCCAGAGCCACTGAGCTATATCCCCGGCCCAGAACCACAACTTTTTTATCCAGTCTCCAGTTGATGGACATTTGGTTTGTTTCCAAGATTTAGCAATCACAAACTGACGGACTCTTAAGAAATAAGCCACCAAAATGCCTGTTCTGGAAATTCTTTTATGTTTTATTCCATAACTACTAAGAGTTATTCATCAACTATTATTTGTATCGGAAATGAGCTAACATTTAATTATTTAACGTACCAGGGAGAATAATGAATAATTAATATTATATACATTATTTTTTCAAATAAGTATAAATATACATAATATATGTTTGTGAAAGTGTCAGATAGTGTTATCACCATTAGTAGTACAGTGAATGGAACATATTTCAACAACACATGCATTGATCTGGAAAGCCTAAAAATGTCCTTGTACTGGTTGAAATATTTTTTGCTTACTAAACACTTTCTAAATTCTAGGACAGGCCAGGGAGTTAGCTCAGTGGTTCCGGCACCTGTCTTGCAAGGGCAAGGGCCTGGGTTCAATCCCCTGGTAACCACGTACAATACTGGGTGTGGAGACTCATGCCCAGCAGCACCCAATACCACATACCACAGTGCCAGGCCTGGTGGCTCACACCTATCATCCCAGCACTAGGGAGGCAGAGGCAGGAGGATTGCTGTGATGTGAGTTGGAGGCAGAGCTCAGGGCCAGCCTGAACCACAAAGTGAGACCTTGTCTCAAAAAACAAACAAACAAACAAAAAAACCTGTGAACTCTAGGCCAAGAGGAAAAGATTGTATAACTCCAAGGGAGGATGCCATCACATAATGACCCTCACAAATTAACAAATTTATAACATTTAATACAACTTAGTGAAACTTCAAATAGAGTAAAGCTTAGACACAACCTCTGAAGCTCAAAGGTGAGACAGCCCATGATTGCCTATGGTAGAAAGGATGATCAGATAATGGTCCAAAGAGAGGCCAGCATCATAAAAGCGGACTGGTGTATTGAATTAATCCCATACATCACGCTCCTTTTATGGAAATCTTCCACCCTATTACTAGGCCTTATAATGATTGAGGTGTATTTACATGGTTGTTTGTTTGGTACTGGGGATTGATCCCAGGGACTTCACACTGAACTACATTTCCAGCCTTCTTTTGATTGACTGATTTGTTTAATTTTTAGATAAGGTTCTACAAAGTTGTCTGGACTAAGCTTGGAGCTGGATTTCTTTGGAGCCACTACGTGCTTTTCCCTGCTTTTTGAAGAGGTATTTGCCCACGTGTTTTGCTTACATAACATGTCAACTGATGTCATGTAACCAGAGGTTTGAACTGTCCCCTCAGTTTGGCTTGGCCCTTTAGACACTTCTATAATATCCACAAGAGAAAAAGACCATGTGATCCATTGTCCCTTTAAATTGGATTGCAGAGTGATCTAGGTGGAGAATACTTAAACTTGCTGCATTATCTAGGGCCAAATCTAGAGGAACTAATATCAGTAACCAGCTAAATCAAGCTTAGGCCAGTCAAACTCGAAGCCAGTAAAAATTGAGAATTTTTATTATAATATATTATAGCTAACTAGTACAATTAGCCTTGAGGCAGCTAGAGGAAAATGTGCAAAATACAGAAATTTTTTTTGTTCATAGAAATTATTATATTACTAACTAGAATAATGAAAATTAGATTAATAATAGTCAGAACATTAATTTAATTGTGCTTCTTCATTTCTATAATATAAGAAATGAATTATTTAGTATCCTTTAATACAAAGTTTAAATTTGCTTTGGTGTATATATTTGAAATTGTTTCCTAAAGGGTAAGAATATCATCTTAGTTTTCTGTGTATTTCAACACTTCACACAGCACCTAACATGGAATAACCACTTAAAATTCATTGAAGCAAACTGGATATTTGCAAACAATAATCTATAATTGATAAAAAAAATCCTTGAGAGCTTAATCAAATATAAAATCATTGGGTTGAAATATTTCACAACTTTTCTTCTACACTACAGTCAGCAACTTTTTGTTTAGTTGCATTTTAATATTAAGACCAAAGTGTTTGACAAACTATAGCGCTTCAGACTGTTTATACTCAAATTCTGAACATATTGTGAAAGTGAATACACCCCCATATAATTGAATGGCAGTAAATATCCAAGTTCTTGATACAAATTTTGCTCTTCAGTTATTTTCCTTCCTCTTTCAACCTGAATCCAAAGTGATATCTTTCCCACATGATATAATATGAGTGACAAATGCTAATGCATTTTTCCTTTTAATAGATGAAAAAAGCAATGAAAAACAATAATAATTTCCTATTGATTTTAATGGCGATAAATTATGGACTTAGGTATAAATGTTATTTTTGTCATATAAATTAGCATCAAGCCTATAAATTGACATCAACATAATAAAAAAACTGGTATAAAATGTAGATCACGAGTGCTCATTGTATATAAATCCATGCCATGATAAATTTAGCAGCCTTACAATAATCTTATGTTCTATTTTATTAACACAAACTATGAATAATTCATTTAAAATAATGCATAAATTTCAAATTCTGCCAAAACCTAATGATACAATATAATTAGACATTTCATTTATTTTAAAATTTCCATAATTAAATTATTTTCTCCTTTTCATAAATATATGGGTTCATGTAGGCATTAAAATTCTTTGATTTTTTTTGATAATATTCTAAACTTACATTTTCTTCTGAATACAAATTATCAACATTTCCGGAAGTATCAACTGTAACAACTTTGCTATTATTTGAAAATCTTTCTGTGGTAATGTAAGTTTAAAACTAAACAGAAGGATGGGTAACAACTCCTTTAATTAAAAGTTTCATAATCAAGTTACCAAAATAATTGTTGGCACATTTCTTTATCCAGAAATGCACGTGTAAAAAGCTAAGTACATGTATATTTTATTATATATTTAGCTTAGTGTGCACATTTGTGTGCATTTTTGAATGTCTGTGCTGAAAATGTGTACTTCCAAACTACATGTCATTAAAGTGCCCTTTTTTGTAGAATGAACAAAATTGTAACAAGTTTGATATACTCAGGTTCTATTTTATAAGTTACTGTGATATAACAGTGGTTTATTCGCTGAAGCCATGGTCATCAGTTTGTTATGTGGAAGAATGTAAGTATAGTCTAACTTTTGAAATATTTTACGGTTTTCCACTTTTTTGGTGTTATGTAGTTCTTCATATATAACATTGAGTACAGAGCATATACCCTTAGATTTATAACAAAAATATCTTCTTGTTCTTATTTCTTTCTTTCTTGTTAATTGATAGTAAATGTATTTATCATATTAAACATATTCTGAAACATTTATACTTGTGGAATAGTAAGGGCCACTTCAGACTTAAAAATCTGTCTTTTTTTTTTTTTTTTTTAGGTTTTTTTGAGACAGGGTCTCGCTTTGTGGTTCAGGCTGGCCCTGAGCTCAGCCTCCAACTCACATCACAGCGATCCTCCTGCCTCTGCCTCCCGAGTGCTGGGATGACAGGCGTGAGCCACCACGCCCAGCACTGTGGTATGTGGTTCTGATTGCTGCTGGGGTGAGTCTCCACGCCCAGTATGGTATATGGTTACCCGGGATCGAACCCGGGTCCTTGTGCTTGCAAGACAGGTGCCGGAACCACTGAGCTAAATCCCTGGCCCAAAATCTGTCTATTTTTGATAGATATTCCTTCATAATCATAAGTTCCCAGAGACGTAGGTAAAGGTTTGTATTTTTTGAAGCCTCATTTCATATTTACTATTAAGAAAAATAATCACCACATTCATCTTTTCATTATAATTCTGTTATTATAATTCAATATGCAATACCATGTGTCAAATATAAGTATTAGGAGATGAAAAACTGGTGGTTTAAAAACTGTTGGGAAAGGTTTTTACAATAAAGCTCAAGTGAATAGGTAGATTCTAAACTTACTATTTACCAGTGGGAAACAAAGAATATTGAATCAAGATGCAACTGAGGGCTTGGGGTGTAATAATTGTCTTCATTTGTCAATACTTCTAGTAAGTCGATGCAGAAGTATAGCTGATGATTGTTGCTGTTAAAATACAGGGCTAATTCTTGACATTGATTTCCATAGTGGTGGAGACTCTCTAAAACTCTACAAATGGAGATACAATCTAGTGCAACTGTACCACTCCTAAGCATATTCTCCAATGAATTAAAGTTAGAATAGTACAGTGATACATGGATATTCGTGTTTATAACAGTGCAGCTCACAATAGGTAAGTTGTGGAAATAAACTAGATGCCTGACAACAAGAGAATGGATAATAAATGTTAAATATATAATATATATAATATAAAAATATATTATATATTTGTATATATTATATATAATATATATTGAAATATTCAGTCATGAGGAAGAATGAATTCATGTGACTTGCAAGAAAATGGATGGAACTAGAGACCATTAAAGTGAAATAAACTAAGCTCAGAGGATTAACTATCACATTTTCTCTTATTTGAGAAACCTAAAGTATAAATAGGTAAATGAATAAAATAAAAGGGAGATGATAAACTAGAAGGCAGACTCTTTAGGCTGGGGAAAGGCCAAGTGAGGGGGCAAGAAAGGGAGATGGAATAAATGGTTTGAAAATGGTCAAGGGCTATTACATACAAGTACCAGTTCCTCAAGACAAAACAGCACTATTCTGTATTGGAAGTGGCACAGTGATTGTGATCTGAAAGAGTGTGTTCTTATCACCAGCTCCTTCTTGGTCTCTGTTTCCTGGTTGCCATGGGATGAGCAGTTCTCCTCTCTCAAACCTTTTGCCACACCATTTATATCTTACAGTCAATGAACCATGGACTAAAACTGAATCAAAATAAACATCTCTTCTTTACAATGTGGGTGTCACATATTTTGTCCCAGCAGCAGGACAGTAGCTAAGACAGTAAAACTGGTACATATCAGAATACTGACCAAGTTTGAGGTAATTCTCTGTCTGACACAAATGTTACTAGCTCCTTTGAAATGTTTTTGCCAATAAAAAGTGAAGCAAGGGTGAGGATTTACCTCAGTGGTTCTGGCATCTGCCTGGCAAGCACAAGGTCCAGAGTTCATTCCCTGGTAACCACATAAAACACTGCCGGGTGTGGTGACTCATGCCCACCAGCAATCAGTACCACATACCACAATGCCAGGTGTGGTGGCTCACACCTGTAATCCCTGCACTTGGGAGGCAGAGGCAGGAGGATTGTGCCTGGTTTACATAGTGAAATCAAGGCCAGCCTGTACTACAAAGTGAGACCCTGTCTTAAAAAAAAAGTGAAACAAGATGATGGCTAATAAATCTCTACAGCAGTCTGTCCCTAGAGACATGCCAAGTTGAATAGCTTGTCATTTACCAAACACCCTTCACAAAAGCTAAGAAAATCAGGTGGGAGACCCTAGGATCTGCTTTTATTTACTTTTTTGTTTTTTGCTTTTTTATCAGTATACATTTGAAATACATAATAATTACATTGAACATGAGGATGTGGTACATCTTTCCTTTCTCCTCCTTTTTATATATACTCTTCTCATTTGCTCAAAGTCTGTATCTCTGTTTCTTATCGTGTTTCTCTTATGTGACTCTCTCAATTATTTAAATTTTGGATTTCTAAAATCATGAAACATCCATTTTCTTATGAATGACTCAAATTTATCCTTCTTTACAGCTAACACCTCTGTGTATATATGGCACACACTTCCAAATACCTAATTCTGGGTGAGTCCTTTATGTCCATGGACAGATGAAGGGCCTGCTTTGATTTTAATGAGATGAAAAGACTTTGAAAGAGGCAGAAAGAAACTTTACTGTGCCACTCAGCCCCTAAGTCAATTAGCCCTGCACAGGCACACTCCTTATCTGTGAAGGAGATAGGGAATAAAACCCAGGCCTTAAACTTGATATCCAGTACCAGACCCACAATGGTGAAACCCAGGACTGGGCTGACCTGTAAGTCCCCTACTACCAGGTAAATAGTTGGAAGTATATTATAATTGAGTGGTCAGAAGCTAAAAAGAAAAATTAAAAGATGTCCAATTTTGTGAGAGAAAACAAAAGATGAATTGCACAAGAGGAGAGTGTCCTAATTTTCCTGACATCAGACTTTTCATCAAAAAATGTACAGGCAAGGAGAGAGTGGCAAAAGATTTTGACAGTACCAAAGGGAAAACATAAATTCATCAACTGACCTTTGTGTACTTAGTGAAGCTACCCTATAGAAATGAAAGGACAAAGACTTTTCCAGACAAAGGCTGAAGGAATATAACTCCACTAGAGCTGTTCTATAAGAAATGCTAAATAACATTCTTCAAACTGAAAGAAAAGGATGTTAATAAATAAGAAGAAGACATAGAAGGAGTCATTGTACAACCTCACTTTAAATATACTACAAAGCTGAATTAATCAAATTAGCATAGTAATAGCATAGAAACACACATATAGACAATGGAGTAGAATAGAGTCTAAAGGTAAACTTGTGCATCTACAAACACTCCACTTTTTGAAAAGGTGCTATGAACATGCATTGGAGAAAGAACAATTTTTAAAATAAGTGGTCTTGGGGAAAGTAAATATCCATATGCAAAAGAATAAAGCCCATCTTTCACCAGTAACAAAATAAAAAAATGAAGTCATAATTGCAAGACCTGAAATTCTGAACTGCTAGAGGAAAACAGGAAAAATGCTTAAAGGCATTGGTATGGGCAACAGTATTTTATTTTATTTATTTGCTTATTTTTGTACAAAGCACTGAAAGCACAGGAAACAAAAGCAAAAATGAACAATTAGGAATACATAAAATTAAAGAGCTTCTGTAAAGTAGCACAAATAAATATCAGGCCACAGTGACATACTACAGAATCTGAGAAAATATTTGCAATGTATACTTCTGACAGGAGATTTATATCTATAATATAGAAAGAACTTCAAGAACTAAATAACAGCAACAACAACAAAACAAATCACCTGCTTAAAAATAGACAATAAAAGCAACTAGAACTTTCTCAAAAGAAGACAGACAAATAGCTTACAGGTAAAAAACAATGGGCTCAATATCGCTAATTATCAGGGATATGCAAACCAAAACCACAGTATCTGCTTATACCAATATCAATGGCTAACAGGAAAAACACATGATCAAAACCGCTAACAAGTATATGAAGAAACATACAGTGCTGAGACACTTGTATTTTCATGTTCATTGCAGCACTAGTCAAAATATCTAAAACACAGATATCTAATATCTAAAACAACCTAAGTGTTAAATAACTAAGGAATGGACAAAGGAAATTTAGGATATGTAACCAAAATGGAATATTATTTGGCCATGAAAAAGTATGAGATTCTGTCATTTACAACATCTTAGATGGAACTACAGCTGATTATGTTAAATGGCATAAATCATGCACAGAAAGGCATGTACTTTTTGGTTGGACTCATATGTGGAATCAAAAAAAAATTGATCTCAAAGAAGTTGAGAATAGAATGTTGGTTAACAGAAGCAAGGAAAGTAGGAGTAGGACACAGAAGAAGGTTGATTAATGAACTTTGAGTTGCAGTTAGAGAGAACCAATTCTTCTTATGTCTATTTCATACTATGGTGACACTAGATAAAAATCATACACTGTACATCTCAGAAAATGAGAAGAAAAGATTTTGTGGATCTTCACCACTAAGACATGTTAACTGAAGAGATAGATATTTCTAGCCTGATTTAAACATTATGCAAGATCTGCATAGTGAGCATCGTGTAGTGACCCATTAATATGTATGAGGTTTGTGTCTGTATGTATCATTTTTAAAAAAATAAATGAAAAAATTTTGACAACTGATAACAAGGTGGTCTATCATTGCGCTAGAGTACAGTGTTGTTCTAGTGTTTTATAGTATGTTATATGCTATAATATTAAGGAATTTGGTGCTTTATTTTGTTTTTCAACTATAGAGTATTTGTTTATAACACATTCATTATGCAGTTTGAACATGGCTCAGAAAATATCACCTCAAGGAACACAAACTATCTTCCTACTTCTTTGATCAATCTAAGCACTGTAATCAGTACTCCCAACAATTATCCTTCTTAAGTAACAGCTAGGCATAGGCCTATTTCCCCCTGAACACGGTAATGCCTCTTCATCCTGATGTGTTACAGTTGAGTAGTGATGTTGGGTATCTTTTAATGCATGTATTGATCATTTGTGCATTTTCTTTAAAGAAACATATTCAGATCTCTTGCACATTTTTAGTTTGGTTTATGTATGGTTTTTATGATTGAGATTTAAGAATTCTTTATGTGTAATAGGTGCAAGTCTTATCAGATACATGATTTCTAAATTTCCTTTCATTTATAGATTTTCTTTTCACACATCATAATATATTTTGTTGCAAACAGTTTTTAATTTTCCTAGAATGGTATTAATCCAAATTTTTTCTGACATTTGTGATTTTGATATATCTAAAAATCCATTGTCAAACACGAGGGTACAAAGATTACTCATATGTTTTCTTCTTTGAGTTTTATAGCTTTGGCTTCTACATTTAGGCCATTGATTAATTATGAATTTTTGTTTGTGATTTTAAATTATAGCTTAACTTCATTCATCTGTTATTCTCCAGCTCTTGGAGCACTATTTTCTATAAAGGCCCATCCATTCCTCATTGAATTATCTTGGCATTTTTGTGGGAAAATACTTTTAATAAATATTTTTATCTTTCTTAACATCTAGTAGGTTTACTATTTCAAATAAATGCATATTGCACAGTTACTGAATTTTAGTTCTTACTTAAATAAAAACAACTGCAACTCACATAAATAAAATGACTTGTTAGTATTCCCCAAAATACGGAGAATAAAGTGGTGAAGAACTAGTAACCCATGCGTGGTGGTCCATTCCTGTCATAGCAGAACCCCGGGAGCTTGAGACAGGAGGCTCTCAAGTTCGAACCCTGCCTGGACAAATTAGTGAGACCCTGTCTCAAAATTTAAAGAGAAATATACAAAGGGCTGAGGATATAGCTCAGTGAGAATGGTCTGAATTCAGTGCCCTAATACTGCAAAAGGAAAGAATTGAACTGCTATTTTGTGGTAAAGTAGAAGCAAACGAACTGGGGATTCAGTAACTGTGGGAGTGATTCTCAGGTTACAATGGAGGCAGCATAGCTTGAGAGCTGAACACACTTCTGTACTCTTAGCTTCCCTATTTGGCCTATCTTCCTAAATCTGAATGCCTGATCCTGGCAGAATTTAAAACTTCCTTGGTGACCTATATAGGCTTTGTGGTGATGAGGTTATACAATTTTATATTTTCCATCCCTGATCATTATTATTACATTAATGTTATGAAATTAATCTGTTGCTCTTAAAATACCTAGAGTGTATTCTGTGATCTGGTAAATGATGAGAAATCACATAAAACTAAGAGCAAAGCTTTAAAAATGATGAAAAAAAAGTATAACCAAGAAGAGAGCAACTTAGAGAGATAAAAAATTAAAAGAATAGAAAAAAGCTTAAGGTAAGTGGGATATGGAAAAATATTCCAATATTATTTTAATTTATATCTCAAAGGAGAAAGAATAAATTTTATACCAAAATAAATATTTGAAAACACAGTGGAAAACAACTTGAAAAATAAATTTCAACACAATGAAATGATGACAAGTTTTCTGTTTTTGACAACATGTGGCTAGATTTTTAAAATTTTTGTCATTCCAGTGGGTGTTTAGATATTTAAGGACATTCTCCTATTATTTTAATTTTATTCCTCACATAATAAGGATATTTGGAAACATTATACATTTATTAGCTTTTTGGTTCTCTGGTGAAGTGTCTTTTTCATACTGTTTTAAAAATCATATTTCTTTTCTTTTTTTTGTTGACTCTGAGGAAGAAGAGCAGAGTATCTATTCTCCTCAAGCTCACATTGAAAAATTATAAAAGGTGACCATACAGCCATGAAGCCGATATCAGAGAATCTCAGAGAAGTGAAAACAAGATTTGTCTCTTACTAGAATTCAGCTACCTTAGAAATTTATATATAGAAAAGCTCCCCACCATGTTTAAATCCTGCCACTCTACAAGTGTCTATAAGTCAATATATAACCAATATCACATAGATGTTAGCACTTGAATGATAGTAAATTTATTTATACTTGTAATAAACCTGCCCTTGACATTATAAAGAAATAGAATATTACAAACCATATTAGTCCTCAGAGCAGAAGAGAAATAATATATAATAGAAAATAATGAAGAAACTAAAAATTGATTGAGTAGCCCAGGGCTAATCTGAAGAAATAAGACATATTGGCTGTAAATATTACACATGGGAGTATCCTTTCATATCCAGGAGACATTAGGAAAGAGGAAGAGATGATATTATGAGAAATTATATAACAAATTGGGAAATTTTGATGAAATTTTCAAATTACAAAAAAGCTGGCTGAATAGTTCTAGAGTTATTAAATAAATTGAATCAGATAATAAAACTATTTCTCTAAAAATAATTTGAGTCCTGTTTGCTTCCTTCACTGGGCAGTTATAAAATGTTTGAATGAAATATAAAACCAATTTATAGCAGTGCAGAAAACAGAAATATTTCTACTATTGCTAGAAATAATACTTTTTTATAAGCAGATAAACACAAAGTATCTCTCTTATCATTTTTCCAGCTCATATCACAGAAGTAGTTATCTCCATCTTTCTTGAAATGTTTACTTCACTGCATGGATTTGAAAATATTTTCCTTTGCCTTGTAACAGCACAAAGAGAGATAATAAGAGACACATTAGAGAAATAGAATGTGGAACTCTCTGTTTATGTTTGGTTTTAGGTGGACTTGTTATTGACAGCATTTTTGCCATAGCCTTAAAGACTATGCATGCATTTGGAAAATTCCAAGTATAATAAAAAATAAATAAATAAAAATAAAAAATACTTCAAAACGTACATTTCAATTTATTTCCCATTCCCTAAATCCAGCAACAAAACTTAGAGACTTTAGCTTTTTAAAGAACTACCTGAGTTGTTTTGCTTTGGATATTCTGCCATATTCAAGCTATCAAAAGTAAAGTAACATAATAATAAAAAAAAATCTGCTGGCCTTTTCTTATAAGATCTAATGGAATTATTCTGTCCTATTTTTATACTCTTGCACTTTAAGGAAGAACATTTAATAAACAATATAAAGGTAATTTTTATACTTACAGTTATCTGAAGATAAGGGACTTAGACTTATGAGCTGATAAGGGACTAATAGGCATAGTTGGCTATTTGTCAGTATAGCCAATGATAAAAACAGTGATCACTTCAAGTCCCTGCTATTATTAATCCCACCGGTTTTGGCAATATGATCATTACAAAGATGAACAGTCACTATTAATGCAAATGGAGATTACACAGAAATTCAGCAAGGGAACTATTCATATCATAGGAAGCTTGTCTTTGATCGATGTACACTAAGAGTGGGTTGGAGAGAGAAGGATTCAGGCTGATTTATACAAGCGAACTGTTTGCTCGCTCAGGTCCTAGATGCATTTGGTTAAAAATACCCTCCAAGGATGAAAACAAAAAGAGATAAATAAGGTGTAGGAACAGTAGTTCTATTTGTATAAGAGCATATATAAATACATATTTTTAAGTGCATGTAAATAAGTAAGTCTGGGAAAACAATGTGACATTGGAATCATGTCACTATCAGAAAATGGAATTTTAAGGCATTATTAGAGTACTCTGTGATATTAAAAATTAGGAAACATAATATTTCAGTGGATTTGGACAATAAAAAATATAAAAGCAAATCTTTATCTAAAGACTTAAAAACTGATATTGAATCAGTTACAAAGTCAATCATTTTGTGATTTTAATTTTTCAGCTTCATTTTTGTTGGTGTATTAATATGGATTAAGGGTCAATTGTAATTTATTTTGAAGTAGCAGTTTAGGTTTATTGCTTATTAGGAGGCCAAAGAGTTTTGTTTTATTCTTGGGTTGGAAGTATTGTTATCAATTTATATAAATAGAATTTCAAGTATACAAATTATACACATGAAACCAATCAATGAAGCACATCTATTATAAGTCCCAAATTATTCTATATTTTACGTTTCTTACTTAACTGTGTCATTATATATGTGACTATAGGTTTCTGAAGTTCGTTTCAAACTGTAGTGAATGTATGTTCTATGGCAAAGATTTGGAAATCACAATATGCTTAATTTACTATTAAAACACACTTTAGTCTTTTATCAGATGGAAGTTTCTGTAACAGGATAGGTACTCTAAATATCAATTTGGTAAATTAATTACATAATCCAGGCAAAACTCTATGATTATATAATAAATAATGTCAGTTTCAATGGGTAAAATTATATTTTATGTGGTATAGTAATTTTAAAATTATAGCTGTCCAACTTCTATGCATAAATATGTATAGCTTACTATTTAATTAAAATTTTATAACCGTTTAAGAACTGGTGTCTTATTTTCACTTTAAAATACCCTCTTTAAAAAGTTGCTAAGCTTCTTAGACTTTTCTAAGTAATTGACTATCAAAGGGTTTTAAAATGTAAATCTCAACTGCTTGACATTCAACACCATAAAATGACACACGCCATAACTTCAGATTGACAGGTTCATAAGGATTTTGAAGAGTGAAATGTATGACTTAAAGTCGAATTTGCAGAAGGTATGAGGTAGTAAAGGTGGAAGGCTGCTTGATTAAGCACTCACTCTGTACTAAATAAGGAGCTGGCAGTGGTTCAGTTTCTGGATGAACCATTCAAGTAAGACTTCAACCCTATTAGTGGTTCAGTTATGCGTCTCAGCTTCCACGTATATCTCAGAGTGGCATTCATACACTAGAATAACTGAAGGTAAAAATAACTTATGCCACCGGGCTGGTTTGCGCAAACTGCTTGGGAAAATAAATCCTCAAATCTTCTTATGAACCAAAATGAAGGTGCCTTATACCATTCTAATGAGTGAGAATTGAAATGCTAGTCCTCCAGGAAGCTTTTGTATATTTCTTCCTGCACAAAACAGAACTTGGTTAGTGTTGTCTTTGAATCCAAGGAGACACTTCTATGTATCAGTCTAATTGCATATAGCATCTTCCATTTTAAAGCATACTGACCACTTATGAATGAAATTTTCTAGGCATGGAAATAAAATAAAGCCTTTTCTTTATCATTTCTCAAGCGAAATTATGGATATAATAGGAGATGAGAGTTTTTCAAAAGATAACACAGCATGTACAAATACTTCTCGAGTAACTAATGCTTTCCAGATACTCTCTTAGATCATAAATTTACCACTTTTAATGAAAAAAAATTAAGCCATTGTGTAGTAGAGATTCTGGAAGGGACAATAGTAAGACAAGTTCAAATGTTGCATTAGCAGGGAAAAGGTATTGTGAAAGAGGAAGAAAATACTCTAAGGGAAAGAGGAACAGGGTGGGGGCTGGGGAAAGCACAGAAGGGAAAGAAAACATTTGAAGGGAAGAATGGAAACAAAGCTTATGTATATGGGGTAGGGGCGGTAGGGAGGGCAAGAGAATGGGAAGAAATAAGAATCAAGATAAACCATGTACAGGTGCAAATTCTGAATGATGAACATGATCATAGTATATTCCCAAAGTGAACCAATAAACTGCATTTATTATTAAAATAAAAATAAATCATTTAAACAAAAAATAAAATTCAATTGTTTACAAAATTTCATAAACATGTATAAAGATGGGAGAAATCAGAGTTTATAAAAACACTGGAAGCCAGGTGTGGTGGTGAATACTTGTAACCCCAGCACTCAGAAGGATGAGGTAGGAGGGTCACCATGAATTTAAGGTCAGCCTGGGCTACATAATGAGTTTAAGGCCAGTCTGAATTACATAGTGAAATCCTCTCTCCAAAAAAAAAAAAAAAAAAAAAAAAAGGAAAATGATAGTCTATTTCATGTTTATATACTGATTAATAAACAAAGTTTATCTCTTACTTTAGGATTGCCATAGTTTGCTATGTGCATTTTGGGAATAAAAGAAAAAATAAGCCCTTTCATTTGTATTAATTAACAATGGACAATTACATGATACAAAAAATTATATATATGTGTATATAATGTATATAGCATAAATAGTATATATAGCATATATAGTATATATATAAAATGTATATGCTATATATATCTATATAAGGTATATATATCTATATAAGGTATATATACACACACACACACACACACATAGGTGCACAAACATTTTTAATCAAATTATAACATCTATTAAATAACCAAAGTTGTGTCCCTTTGGCTATATTTTTCTGTAGTAAATTTCATGACTTATCTTTCGTGGTCAGACTTTCTGAGTGAGTGTTCTCTAGAAGTTAAAATTAATATCTGCAGACATTTTCATTCTCTAGCTGCTCCTCAGAGAATATTATGAAAATCTGGGAGATTGCTGACAATGGATTGTCACCTAATTCCACCTGACAATGGATACTATCAGATAGGAGTTCCATCCCCGCTTAACTACTGCACCATCTCAATCGTTCCAGTCCAGCTGCATGGCCTACACCACCTGATCATTTTCCTCTCACTCTTGAGCCAGTTGTTAGGAGGAAATTTACACTGTGATAAGAAACTAATGACCCTTCTCTCTCTTCAGGTGGTATGCCTCCTTTTTACTCTCCAAAACATTTGATGATGATGACACCAGACTTTGTTGCTTTTGCTTCTTTGTTTCTTACTTATTTTAGATACTTACCAGGAAGCCTCTACAGTTCATCCGGGTAGATAGTTCAAAGGAGCAAGCCAGAAGAGTTTCTGACAACCTATCACTACACGTGAAAATAGTCCCATGCTATATTGCATTTTATTATTATAACTTTCATAAATTATCTTGGACATCAGCTTGATTTAAGCCTGCTTTCTAAGTAATAGCTGGCAACGCTTGGTGTTCACAGGAAATTTATATTCACAGAGCCAGCAGAAAAGAAAGTCCCAATTCTGTATCCCTCGTCTGGGTCTTATGTCAAAGAATACACCTTAAAATATTTTCTTTAGTAATTTGGTCAGTAAAGGTCAATGTGATGAATGAAAAAAGAGGCCATCCATTCATCAAGTTTTTAATGTGCATACTTATCATTTGCATAATATGCAAGACTCAGGTTTTATAAGGCTTTGTTTTCTATGAATGCTTGGAATAGTATCATTGTAACCTGGTTTGCAACAAAATCACTATTTTGCACATAGTGAGACTTATATTTACACAGATATCTGAATGAAATAGGTGTTTACTGTGCAACTTATCCAGTAATGGCACCAGACTCTGTCCTATGCACTCACTAGGAATTAAACAGTAAATTTAAAAATATGTATTTTTGTCCTCATGGAGTTTACCTTCTAGTGGGAGAACAGAAAGCAAATGAATGTATGTACCAATGAAATGTTAAATACTGGAAAGTGTTATGAAGAAAAAAGATGATTAAATTATAATTAAGAGTGATTAAATGTGCTAGATTCTAGCGAAAGTTGGAAAAGTTTGAAGATTTAAGATTTCCCATTGATTTTAGTTCTACATAAGTCTTTAGGTAACTTTAATAAAAGTAACTTTAGGAGCATAATGTGAAGTCACATTTGACAGGAAAATGTCCTAAAGTAAATAGAAGTGATTATAAGACCGAGGATTTAGCTCAGTGGTTCCAGTGTCTGCCTTGCAAGTGCAAGGTCCTGTGTTCGATCCTCAGTAACCACATACAACAATGCCGGGCATGGTGACTCACGTCGAGCAGCAATCAGTACCACATACCACAGTGGTGGGCATGGTGGCTCACTCCTGTAATCCCACAATTTGGGAGGAAAGGCAGGGGGATTGCTAAATTCGAGGCTGAGTTTAGGACCAATCTGAACTACAAAGCAAGACCCTGTCTCAAAAAACTAAAAACGAACAAACAACCAAAAATAAACTGAAAAACTAAAAAAAAAGCAACTCAGCTAGTAAACATATCTATGTATCGATAGATAGATAGAAAGATAGATAGACAGACAGATTCAAGAGTTACTTCAGGAAATAATGACACAGATTTATTTGCTTGTCTTTCAAAATTGCTATTCACCAAATATGCATTTTTAAAAGTTAACAAAACAATAAGCTGTTAACTCTTATGCAATGTTCATTATTTCAAGTCAACAGACAGTTGGAAGTCTGCCAAACTTCTGGGCTTTGATTTGAAGAAAATCAAAGCAAGAAAACAAATGCATCTCTTAACAAGTCATGAAAAAATTTGTCTCCTGATTTTCATTTTTCTCAATCAGCTGCTAAAGGCACTCATTTTCATCTCCTTGATTAGATGCTGTGGTGACTGACTACTGGGTTTAATAGTTCTTTTTTAATGAAACATTGTTATTTGCTTTTCTATGATTACCTTAAAACACCACATATTACCCATTAGGTTTTATTTTTCTTATTTCTTTGTGCACGTTGTTAGTTCTCTTATGTATTTCCAATTTTTTTTCAAATACCATGGCTGTATCCTCTAAGTTACTGATGTCTGCCAACTTATTCTGGCTTTCCAAATCAGTCTTACATTCAACATGGCTTCACCATTTACTTAAGTTTATGTCAAATCCAGCTCGAGGCCTAAAATCTCTATTAATGGATCTGAAAAACTAATAGAATAAATAGAATGAGAGAGGAATGTCTACTTTTTATCAAAGTAACTTATGGTATATATACACATATAATGTTATGTCTCTTTTATACTATGATTTTTCTATTTATGACATTATTAGTGTACATCACATTTATTTTTGTAATATTGGTATGGAGTCTTACAAAAAAGAGAGAATTGACATCATTCTAATTTTCAGAAGAAAATACAGGTCTTTAAGAGTCTGTTCACAAGGCCACAACAATAATCTAAGTGACTATCATGATGTTTTCCTTGAATATATATATATATATATATATATTTTTTTTTTTTTTTAGGTTTTTTGAGACAGGGTCTCGCTTTGTGGTTCAGGCTGGCCCTGAGCTCAGCCTCAAACTCACATCACAGCAATCCTCCTGCCTCTGCCTCCCGAGTGCTGGGATTACAGGCATGAGCCACCACGCCCGGCACTGTGGTATGTGGTACTGGTTGCTGCTGGGTGTGGGTCTCCACGCCCAGTATTGTTATGTGGTTACCGGGGAATCGAACCCGGGCCCTTGCGCTTGTGAGACAGGCGCCAGAACCACTGAGCTAACTCCCCGGCCCTTCCTTGAATAATTTAAACAATTCTTATTTGACACTTTTTGAGAGTATGCCACATACCGGATACCTGAATGCTTTCTGTGATATAATTTTCCACTGTTTTGTGGCATTTATTTGATTACTTCTCACATAGATTATAATAAACTTTATATATTTATGGTGATTTTTGTAATTATAACAGCTACATGTTGAGTGAAAATGAGCATACTGAAAATTTGATATTTCATGGCTTTGCAGTGTCCAGTTAAAATTAAAATAGCTACTACTTGTGTTTTTCTCAGGTGAGCTCTCTGACTAATATTTATACAGTAAAGAATATTTTAAAGAAAATATAGATGAAGCACAGTTAATATTTAGTAATAACTTACAGGATTGAAGAATCATTTATGGATGGTAATTATACCAAATGTCATATCTGACTCTTAAAGCAGTGCTGTTGGTGGGTAGGCAAATATCAAAGTTTTTTGTTTGTTATTTTCCTTTTGTAGTACTAGGGATCTAACTCACAAGTTTGTTCTTGTAAAGCAGTCAGTGATGTCAATGAGCTAAATCTCTGGCTCGAATATTAATGTTTTAAACATGAAGTGACTAAGGTTGTGAAAGTTCTGTTAACTTACCTAAGGTTGGAGATCTGGCATGCAAATATGAAAAATGAAAGGAAAATTTTAATCCATAGATTCAGTGCTTTTTCTGTCGTAACTAACTTGGAAATGTTAGGAGGAAATTCTATGTTAATTAATTCATCTCTTGCTTTTCAGGTGAGTAAATAACTCTAGGTGAAATGTTAAGTCTTTCCCATTCTTTTTCTAAGCCTTTCCATATATTAAAATAAATCATTTGGAGGCCTTATTTATTTTCCTCAGCATATAATTTTTTAGTATTAAAATTAGTCTTAATGAAATTTTATCATATATATATATATATATATATATATATATATATATTTTTTTTTTTAGACAGGGTCTCACTTTGTGGTTCAGGCTGGCCCTGAGCTCACTATGTAGTCCAGGGCAGCCTCAAACTCACAGAAATCCTCCTGCCTCTGCCTCCGAGTGCTGAGATTACAGGTGTGAGCCATCATGCCTGGCACTGGGGTATGTGGTACTGATTGCTTGTGGGAGTGAATCACCACACCTGGCATTGTTATATGTGGTTACTGGGGATGGAACCTGGAACCTTGGGCTTGCAAGGCAGATACCAGGCCACTGAGCTAAATCCCCGGCCCATCTTCTATTTTTTCTTGACATAGTATCGTTAAGTCTTATTTTCATCTACACTCTTCCAATTTTCCTTCTCTACACCCTCTTACTCCTCTTGGTCTTCTACTTCTCTTTCCTCTTTGTTTTCCTCCTTTAATACTGTATCTTAATCAAATTTGAATTAAAAGAAAATATTAGCAGTCCTAAAACAAGGAAAAATTATAATTGCATCATTTTGCTTCAGTAGATAAAAGAATTCAACATATAATAAGCACCAAATCAAGTGTGTAGAACACAAAATTTTTTAATTTTTACAAAATAAATACAAACACACACATGTAACTAGTATGTAGAATTTTAACATCATAAAATTCACAACACTTGAATTGAGTCATATTGATATTGTGACTCAATGTGAGGAGAACAGATCACTTTAAGTATATTCAGTCATCTAATCTCTAAAATTATGGACCATTCCAGTAGTTTATGCATTCATCCAAACCTGTCAATGCTTTTCCATAGATTTTTTTCTAGAAGTCCTCCATATCTTTTATTATATTTGCCTTTAGAATTTGATAGAGCTTTTTTGATGCTGTTGTAAAGGATTTTTTAAATTAATAATATTTTAATGATCTTTTGTATTATCTTGAATTATACTTGACTTTTCCTAATCTTTATGTATTGACTTTATTAAACTAACCAATTATTCTAAAATATCTAAAATTTGAGACAGTATAAACACATTCTAGAAATGTATGAATTATGGCAGTTTCATGCTTTATTTTCCAAACTTGTGTCTTCCTTTTATTTTTTTTTTCTTGCAATGTTGTTCTTACCAGGGATTATAAGATATTAAATAAAATGGATAATGTGATAATCATTTTTGTCTTGGTCATGATCTCAAGGGGCAAGTTTTCAATATTTCAACACTGTTACATTTGCTTCAGTTTTTAGTAGATTTTACCTTTTGAGTATTTTTCATGCAATGAATGTGATAAATTTTATCCAGTAAGATTTCTGCATATGTTGAGATAACCATGTGCTTTTATTCCTTTCTTTTCTTGCTTTTGATTTCCAAATGACATTAATCATGAATTTAATTTTGAATCTAACATAATTGACTCATTTGTATAACAGTTATTGACTCTTGGATTCAGTTTATTCAACAAAACTTCTTTCCATCTTTGTATTTGTTCATGAAATAGTTATATTTTTATATTCTTGTCTTATGAAGTCTTTGTCAGTTTAGTAATAAAGTTCACGAGTCTCCTGTTGGCTATTTTTATTTTCTGTGAATGTTTTGAAAGATTGGTGTGATTTCTTTCTCAGTTATATAAAAAGGTTCACAGTTTCAGTTGCTAGGACATTGAATTCATTTGCAAGATTCCTCATTACAGACACAACTCATTCAATAAATAATAACTGCATGGCTATTCATGTTGTTTTAAGCTTTGATTTCTTTTGAATTTTTCACTTCATCTCATTTCAAACTTAGTAGGTGTAACTGTTCATACTTTGATTTCTATTTCTATAGAGTATACAGGGGTGACTGCTTTTTCCTTCTAGATTTGAATACATGCCTCTTTTCAGTCTTTCTACCTGGACACTTATCAATACTATTTATATCCTCGAAAGAGAAAACTTTTAGTTTTATTTGAATTCTTTTTATTTTTAAAAACATTATTAAAATTTTATTGGGAAACATTTTTATTTGATTTTAATTTTGTTATTTTTCTTTATTTTCTTAATTTTACATTACCTTGTGAAATTCTTGTGATGGTAAAGCACATTCTAATTTTCCAGCATTATTTTGCATTTAAGTTGGAAATATTCCTTTATATGGCAGTCAAGAGGTTAACCCTACACATTTGATGTATAATTAAAGCAAAATAAATGATGCAACTTTAAAATGTGCAGTATGATATATTTTTTTTTTCCTTTTTGTGTTTAAGGCTTTCACAGCTAGACTTCCAGTTCTTTTAAAATTTGTTTTTGAGGGCCGGGGATTTAGCTCAGTGGTTCCGGCGCCTGTCTTGCAAGCGTAAGGACTGGAGTTCGATCCTCGGTTACCACATACAATACTGGGCGTGGAGACTCACCCCAGCAGCAACCAGTACCACATACCACAGTGCCGGGCGTGGTGGCTCACGCCTGTAATCCCAGCACTCGGGAGGCAGAGGCAGGAGGATTGCTGTGATGTGAGTTGGAGGCTGAGCTCAGGGCCAGCCTGAACCACAAAGCGAGACC
>PVIR01003407.1:0-88908 GCA_004026965.1 Petromus typicus | reverse complement strand
TGCTGAGCATGGTTTGAGGTCCTCAGGATGCAGTGGTTCATGCCATGACACTTCTTGCAATGAACAGGTGATGGAGGAGATAGGACCACAAGCTCTCAGAGTGGCAGAGGGATGGGCACAGTGGCTGGCACACACGGAGTACCCCAGGACTACAGAGAAGTGCTGCCTTCTCTGTGGACGGATCACTCCATTGGAGCAGGGGTGAGGTTTCACCTGGGTCAGACATTCCAGATGGAAAAAAAGGGAAACAAACATATTTCAGACAGAAAGGAAGGCAGGAGCGAGCACACAGTCATGATCCGTGTCTTCTAACAGTGAGTGTCATTCCCACACAAGCTATCTGATCTGACACTACATGCTCCAGTCATTAAGGCCACAAGATGTTGGGAAATTAGAAGGCCAAAAAAAAAAAAAAAAAAAAAAATCCTACAGCTCTTCCAAACTGAGGAAACCAAAAGAAAAGTTTAGGACTGCCAAAAGCTAGAACTCACAGGACAAGTTCCGTGGAGCAGGGCAACTGCTGAGCTGTGGCTTTCTCTGAGGTGAACAGGAGGAAATTGGCTTCCCAGATGAAGGAACATCCAGGGTAACTCTAAGAGCAGCAAGTCATTTAAAAGGAGTAAGTGCCATATTTCCTGTCCTGCCTTCCATCCTTTCTCACCAGCTGTTTTCAGAGGCCCAGCTTTATTGTCTCAGTATTGTCTGTCAGAAGACAGACCATGTATATGGAGTGAGACACCAGGGGCTTGTAAGCAATGTCTGATGGCATCAGCAACAAGAGCTGGCTAAGATGAAGCCTGGAGCTGAGTTGGGCTCAGTAGAGGGAAAGATTGGTGTGGAGCCCAGGGGTGACAATTCCTTATCCAACTGGGGGTTGGATTTTAGCCTCCTTTCTCCTGAGAGAGGGCGTTATGAGTAAGCATAGGAGGAGTTGAGTTTCATTCCATTTACAAATAATCAGAAGAGATACTTAGTAATTCATCTGAAATATTTAGCAAATGATGAAATACAAACACACATCTTCCTTTTGTTTTCCCTCATCAAAGCACTCATTGTTTAATGAGTAACTGAAGGAAATACTTTGTAGGCTCTAATAATGTAATCCTAATTAAATGCTTTCTAACATAAGAAGAGATACTGAATAATGTGTTTAGTAAGTAAGTGTGATCCACAGTGATCTTCACACCAAGTGAATGACTGGAGAGCAAAGATTAGAAGCTCCTGAGACACTTTCTTCACTGCTTTTTCCTTGTGATTTCCAAAGTGAGAGAAAGGAGTAGTAAATAATGAGGGAAAGGCATTCTACAGAGGCTGACAACATTTTGGGGCACATTGTCCGGGAACCTTTGCAGTTCTGTAGGTGCAATTCTGTATGGGGGTACAGGATGCAGGAAGTCTTCAAAATGAAAGTGGCTCTGCCCCTTTAGGAAGTCGTTTCAAAAGTGAAAGATCTAAATTTGCAGAGACATCTGTGTATGCCTGCGGGGACATACGTATTTATTCTGGGCCTCTTCAGAAAGTACTTTTCTCTCTGAGTGAAGGTCCGCTCTGGGAGTCGTCGCTTACTTTTGTATTCTTCTGCTGATGAATACAAGAATCTCTTGAATATTGAAAAGTAATAATATCAGTATGATTGTGCATATAAATCAATAATGCATTTTGGAACAATTGCTAATGTAAGTCCCAGGTGTCTTTTCTCATAGACAGACTTTTTATATTTGCTGGAAAATAACAATCACTTTAGCATGCATCACTAATTAAAAACTGCTGAATAATTTCCAACAGATATTAAGTAACTATTGGCAATTCCATGTCAGCACCAGTAAATAATTATTTCACCTTGTACCACATAATTAAAATGACAATGTATCCCCAACAAATAATAAACAGTTATAAATAATTCCAATTGTGTGCAGGTAGCAGCCACACATTTAGCTTGGTTTTGTTTGTAATTTAACATGACATTTTTCATTTGACTGATGATTTATGAAATTTTTTAAAAAATCAATTTGCCTTTCTTAATGGGCTAATGCCCTTTGGGGATCTACCAGATGTTCTGCTGCCCCAGGTTGGCAGCTAGGCAGAAAAGAATTAGTCAAGCATATTGATGCCAGACCTCAACACAAAAAAGGTAGTAATAATGGGTGACAAGGTGCCATCAATTAATGGTAGACTTGCTGAAAGTGGTCCTTGAGAACCTCAGCTTGATGATGTGCATGGGTGTGGGCTGTGGACTGTAGGTTCTCCAAGCCACCTGACCATCCTTCCAAGCTGCCTATTGTCACGGATTTATCAGAGGACCACACAGTAAGATAGAGCTTGTTCCCTCTTCTATGTTACAATGGTTAACTATACATCAGCCCCCACTACCTCGCATGTTTGGAAAGCGACTGAATCATGGAAGGACTGAACTCATCAGTGGATTCAGCAGCTGAGTGTGCTGGTGGGAATCTGAGTCTGATAGGAAGGGATTTCTGGGTAGAAAGGTGTATCTCCCTTCCTGTGCCTCTCTTCTATCTTTGTTTCCTTGTGCTGTGAATTGAGCAGCTTTCCTGTGCAGCAGGCCCTTCTACCACACATTTCAGTGTTTGGAACTACAGGCCATGGACTGAACCTTCTGAATGTGAATCAAAACCAACTTCTCTTTTTCTCAAATTGTGGATGTTGGGCATTTTGTCTCAGCAGGGAGACAGTGACTAAGACTTTCTGCCAAGAGAAAGACTTTCTTCTCTCTGTGGAGAAGAAGAAATGAAGACTCTTTCAGATGCTTCATTGCATCTGCCTGGCTTTCACAGGTAGGCAGGGTAGTAAGGGGAGCAAGCATGAGGAGGCCAAACCCTGGCTATTTTGGCACAGACTATAGTCCTTCAAGTTTAAAAAAATTATCTGTTGAGCACGCATTAAGTGCTCTGTGTTATGGTTGATGTTGATTTTAAGGTTTCCCTCTTTTAAAAAGAGAAACAATAAACTTTATTTAATCCTCTTAAATAATTTAAGGCTTATTGATTTATGGGCATAAAATGTATGTAGTCATTGTCTGTTCCCACATGAGTGTGACATTTGATGTGATGTAGATTGATCATGTCTGACCCATGGGTTCCGTGACACTGTTGTGGATCATGGAGCATCTGCACTTTCCTCTCTCATTGCTGGATAATAACCACCTGTACTGGCATGGCGACAGCCAGTGATCTGTTCATGAATAGTATCTTCTCTTCTAGATTGTAACGTCTCATGCAAAGGCAGTGTCCATTTCTCTGTTCATCAGCAATGCTTTCTCAGCAAGTAAGGAATGGTAAATGTAGTGAATGGTAAATAATTGTTTGATTATTTGTTGATTAAAATTCAAAAATAGTAAAATGTACAAAGAGCGGATTGTCAAGGACTCTTTCAGTAAACTATCTTGTTGCTTAATTGTTATTTAATTGTTTACTTAATTAGCTAACAAAGAACTGCATTGCTCATAACAAATAACTCCCACTCTTTATATTCAATTAAGATTAATTATCCATCTTGAAAGACAAATATAGCCATGCACAATATACCACAGTGCTTGACACCCTAACCTAGAATCTTATATGATTCAATACAGTGTGAGCTTCAAACCACTCCATGACCATGTGCAGAGTTGGCCTAGGATATAATCCTCTGTTAGATTTTATTTTGGCTCATGGCTGCATTGATCTTTTTCATCAAAAGGAATGGTAAAGGTGCACAGGTCCAAATCCAAAGGATTTGTATTTAGTTGTCCTTTATCTTAGGCAGTGTGTGAACCAAGCATAGGGTAGGATTTGTGGAGAAGTCTAAATAGGACAAGAGGGATGGTGTTTGAAAGTCTCTAAGATAGTGAAGGTATGAGAAGACTTTCAGGTATAGAGTTCAACCTGAATTGCCCTGGCTCAGGGAAGATCTGATGTTTGCCCATATCCCTGGAGTAAGAGGTAGAGTCAGGACCTTTATATCTGGTACCAGCTGAACCAAGCAGTAGTTTCAAGACAACTGTGTCTTCCAGGAGTCTGTCCTGTCTGGGAGGATACAGGGATTACCAGGAAGTAGCAGAGAGAGACCAAGGATGGTTATAGATGTGGTTCGATTGCTAGGTTGGGAATGTATAGTCTGTAGCTCTTCATAGCACACTGGTCCTCATGGGATGCTTCTGATGAAAGCTCTGAGGAGGGCAGATGGGTGAGGGGCAGGGGAAGGAACAGCATAGATGAGTCTTAGGCTTTGGGCAAGTGTACTTATAACACAATGTAGAGATGTGCGATAAGATAAAATTGAGAATAAGTAGATTCTTATGAGCACAACCTAGATTTTCCAAACATCTCTGTTTTACAGGTCCAGGGTGATAACACCTAGTGACATTGAAAGAAGCTGGTATTTAGTGAATTTCTACATTTGTTCAATTCCCACAGGAATTATGTGAAGAGTTCAGAGGGGGAATCTGCCCTGGCCTGAGGGTCATTTTTCTACTTCACCAAACGGCGATGTCTTTTTCAGTCTAGTTCCCTCCTTACCAAAGGTAATTTGATTATCACCTCACACAAGGCTAAATACCATGAATTTAAATGCTGCAATGTTTCCATCCTTTCTCAGTCTTCGTACTGCTTCTGTCCACTGGATCACATACTCATACCAAGGGTTGAAAGTACATGGAAGTGAATGACTTAGAAAGCTCTCTTCCCCACAAGAGTCCAAAATACATTACTGTCAGCAACAGCAGCATCCTGTGAGGATGGCACAAGCTTCAACTTTTGTGTCAGAGTGACTTTATTTTGCATCCTACTCCACCTCTTACTTCTTATTAGATCTTTGGGACATCTGTAGAGCTCATCACCTTTAAGTGACAATTGAGTAACAGTAGCTGCCTCCAAGATCATTGGAAGACATAGTGAGACTGTACTTCATCAGGTATTGTTGTTGGCACAATTTAGATCCTTAATACCTCTCAATTCTCTACACACTTAGCACCAGGTCAGCTGGCATAGGCAGTGCTGAAGAAATTAGAGTGTTCCTTCAAGTAATTAAAAAGCAAACAGTTTGACCGATGGAAAGAGTTGATGACTTTTAAATTCTCAATCCAATGTTTAAAGCAGTTATTATCACCTCTCCTGGCTGAGGGGACCTAAAGAAGAGAAGATTCCTGCTCTACACAAGAAAAGCCAAGTGATGTGAAAGCTCTGCCCATCATTTTCTGTGACAGGAGAAATGCTTTAAAGCTAGGAGTCTCAGCTGCTATCTCTTCCTGATCTCTAGGCTCTCAGTGGGAATTTTGAAACAGAGAACCAGGGGTTTTCCCAAAGAAAGTTACGTGTCTTCCATTTTCCCTGCAAAAAATTTCAGATAGGCTAAAGAAACTTCATGGGTACATTTTGCTTTTGTTTAAATAACACTTGGATTTGCTGCTTTTAATCATTGGTTCCCCTGAGCATGGCATGCTTTCTGCAGCACACACTGGCTGCATACCTAACAGATATTTTGAATACAACAGCTTGACTCCCCTGCTGCTTGGATGATAGCAATTGGCTAGGTGTTCCATCCTCTTCCTTCTCCCCCCTCCATGGTGGCAAGGAGATTTCAAGTGCAATTTGGCTTTGCACATCAAACAGCAATTTTCCTGTAGAAATCACAACCTCCAAAAACTCTACCCTAATCAAATCTATCAAGCCCAATTTAGGGGTGAGCTTGTGTCTGTTTATCAAGGAAATGGAGTTAAAATTGCCCCTTTTAATGGAATCACAGCTGCCCACCATCATCTTTCACGTGGATGTTTGAATTAATGGCAAGACTCGGCCCATGCTCTCCAACCTTGGAATTTGATTCTGGTGATAGGAAATTGCTATAATTTCTGTTCTAGGATTCTCAGGGATGTAGGGCCTCTGGGGACTGGGGTTAGAATTAATGTGTCAGAGAAATTAAATAATTCAGAAGTGCTTGGGGGAAGATTAGCACTTTTACACAACACCTAACAAGACACCTCTACATCAACTCAAACCCACTGTGACCCATAAGAACTGGTTTTACCAAGTCACAGAGGGATGGCTTTTTTTCTGAAGTTCAGACTTTTTAAAGTCAGAACACAGTAGATAGGGGTAAAATTCATTTGTCTTTCTGAAGTGTGAGGCATCTCAACTGGTTCAACTGTACATTTGGAACTGCTGCCCTGGACTGGTGTAATCCAACTGAGATGTCTGGCTCCTTCCTGAGCCAAGGGTCTAGGCAACAATTGAAGCCATTCTTCTCTTCCTTGCCTTGGGAATACCGGAATCTCCAAGACTTTTATTCCCCCCTTGAAACCTTAAAGGCTATGTTCTGTTTACCATGTAGTGACAGATCTTTGGTAGTTTTTCCATAGCAGAGTCACTTCATTTTTAAAATGTCTTTACCAAAGGATCTTGTATTCCTCATTTAAGTGGGTTAACATCTTGTGTTTATACGAGCCATTCAGACCATTTCTGCATATTTTTTATGTTTTCATTCCTTTTCATTCTTGAAGTAAAGGAGTGAGGTGGACTGTTAATAATGCAGTATCATAAATAAGAAACCTGAGTTAAATGACATATCCAATTACTGGTGGCACCAGAACAAGGCTACCTTGATACAAACCCAGTGCTCTTTCATAACACTTTTTGATCCCTTGAATATCTCTTTCACCTCCCTTCATTTGAGAGTGAACAGAGCAGGGCTGTGGGCCCTGGACCACTCACGCTCACTCGGCCTCCCCAGATGCCCCAGTCTTCCTAAAAGGAGCTTCTGCTCGCCTTCCTTGTCCCCTCCAGAGCTGATTCTGAGCATTACAATGCACACACATAAGAGCCTCTTTTTGCGAAATGCACCTGAGGTTTTTCATCTTTCAATTGAAGATAAAAGACTCCTGAATTAGAAAATCACAGAAATTTAATAAATGTAAGGAGAAAGCCTATTCATTTTCTTCAAGAGTGGCTAATGCCTCTCAGAAAATTCTCCTATTGAGAATTAATTCAGCTTTTCTCTTGCCTCTCCATCTTGTTCCTTCTCCTTCTGCCTAGCCCTGCCTCTTTTCATTTTACTTACGGCCATTTGCATGAAAACAGCATTTCAGCTACTGGAGTTTCATCTGCTGCCATTTAGAATTAATAGTCCTTTACTATTACCTCCATCTCTGCACCTATCATGCTCAGGATGCCTCCAGGTAGGAGGGTGAGCATCTCTGATGCCCATGAGTCACACCCTCTGTGGGACCCTGGGCACTTCATGTCACTGGAGTGCCCTGACAAGGACAGAGCTTTCTGGGGAAGTGATGGGTGTGGTGACAGGTGCAGAGGATGAGCAGCTGGGGTGTGAGAGCTGTGGCTTTTACCTGTGCTCAGAAGATCTAGTGCTGGCCTTCCTCCCTGTGCTTTGTATAGCTAACTGATAGCCTGATAAACTGGAGGGGGAAAAACAAAACCCACAGTGTTATTTTCTCCCACTTTATAAAATTGTCCGTTTGTTTACTGATTGAGGTCTGTCCATTGTTCGCTGCTGGTGAGGCTCGTGAGAAGATGGCCATTACTTGGAGGCAGACTGACATGCCGAAGACACATGTGAGCTCCCTGGCAGACACAGGCTCACACTGGAATGTTGACTGTGGAGCGGACTGCGCACACCACAAATCAGTCTAGCATGTTATTTACCAGGCTTTCTTAGTTTCCCAAACTCACTGAACTGCCATTTTCAAAGAAGGCAAATTAAACATTTTTCCCACTATGGCCAGAGGATAAGGTGAATTTTCTATGGTGTTTTCTTTCCATTCGCTGACAAACAGAAGAGAACACTCTGCACACGAGTGTTTATTAGCATCTCTGTGTTTCTACATATATCACCACTTGTTTTCTGCTTTTAACACTTTTCCAAACTTCTTTCTTGAAGTTTATCACTGGTTCATTAATTATCAAATAAATTGGCTGGATCTCAATCCAGCCTACTCCCTTCTGTAGCTTTGCCTTCCTGGCCATCCACTGCTCTGTTCTGCAGAATCCTCCTGCCTTGTCCTCCTGCCTTTCTCCTACCTTTCAGCAGGATGCCCTCTGCTCCTTGCCCAGATCCTCTGCCTTTCTGTAGCTCCCAGTGAATATGTCCTTTGGACTTCTGCTCCCGACTCTGATTTATATACTATCTGCTCCTTGATGTTCTTACCACCTCCCACTGCTCAATTATCACCTCTGTGGGAATGATGCTGAAATCTGTCTGCAGCTTTGACTTCTATTCTAAAATCTCAGCCTATAACTATAATTGCCTGCTGCATACCACCGGCTCTCTCTCACTGGCCCCTACAGGAAGTCTGTCTCTCAAATTGGTGATCTACTGATGTTAACTCTTTAATTTTCCACCTTTCCTGTTCATCCCTACTCCTTCCCTTCATTTCCACTTTAACATCTAATTACCTTTTGGTTAGACTATCAGAATGCTTGGTTACCTTCTTTCCCTTCTGTTTCTTGCTCTACAGTTCTCTGCTAGATTAATTTTCTCAAAACACAACTCTGACCTTGACACTCCCAAATCAGAAACCATTAATAATATATCCTTTTAGTTAAATCCAACTATTTTTTTCAGGCATGAGTGAGTGGAATCAGGCCAGACTCTTAAGGGTGGTACTGGACATTTCCATTCTCTGCTTGCCATGCTCTGCCTCAGGTCTGACCCACACTCCAAGGGCTCATACCTCCCTGACAGTTCGCAGGACACACCACACTGCAGCAATGCCTCTGCAGTTGAGCAGGCTGCTCCTTTTGAAGGAACTGTAACCCCCATAGCACCCTACCCCATTCCATCCCTTTGCTGTCTTTTTCACCTTCACGGCTCAGTGTAAGGATTATTTCTTCTGCAGCCTTCTTCCATCTGACTTGACAGTGTCAGCCCTCTCCTTCACTTTACTTATAGGGTGACTTGTGTATCTTGATTCATAGTATTAAGTATTTCCCAAAAATTCTTACTTTTTTTTTTGTTTGTTTGTTTTGTTTTTTTTTTGAAACAGGGTCTTGCTTTGTTGTTCAGGCTGACTCTGAACTCACTATATGAGTATGTAGCCTAGTCCATCCTCAAACTTGAGTCAATCTTCCTGCCTCTGCCTCACAAGTTCTGGGATTACAGGTGTGAGCCATCACATCTGGCTTCAAGTTCTTTTTTTCTTTTCTTTTACAAAACATGAACATTTCCTTTCTTTTTAAAAATTTTATTGGTACAATTTATGTACACATCATGATCACACTCAACATTGAATATTTGTACCAGTATATTATACAACTTAATTCTCATGTTTCACATTCCCCTGATCACCCTACAGTCCCTTGACCCCTGCATATATGTAAGCTTTGATTCCCTTTTTATCATCAAATTTTTTCTTTCCTTTCTTAACTTATCCCTACACCATTTTACCATTGAGTATTTTTTATTTCACAATATCTATCATACATTTTAGAGCTCATTTACATCTTTGGTTCTTCATACTAGAGAAAAGATATGGTATTTATACATCTGTGACCTATTTATTTCATTTATGAGTATGTCCTCAACAGTTATACCATTTGAGTATAAATGACTCAAATTTATCATTCTTCATGGAAGAGTAATACTCCATTTTATTTAAAAAGAAAAAGAAAAAAACAAAACAAAACATTTCCCTTATCCAGTCTCCACTTGATGGGCAGTTAGGTTGTTTCCAAGATTTGGTTATCACAAACTGAGCTGCTATAAACATGGGTTTATAGCAACATATGTTGCTGTGACATGAATCTTTTAAATCTTTCACATATATATCTAGCAGGGAAACAGCAGGGTCAAATGAAACTTCTATTACTAATTTTTTGAGGATTATCTACACTAATCTCCACAGTGGTTGCCCCATCTACATTCCCACCAATGGTGGAAAGGGTTTCTTCTTGCCTGCAGCCTTGTCAATATGTTGTTGGCTGATTTCTTCATAGCAGCCATTCTTTGTGGTGAGATGGAAATCCAGTATTGTTTTCATCTGAATCTCTCAAAAGACCAGTAATATTGACCATTTCTTCATATGCTTCTTAGCTGCATTTATTTCTTCCTCTGAAAAGTGAATGTTTATTTCAGATTTTTGGACTGGGTGTTTAAGTTTGGGGGTGTGTGACTTTTTTAAGCATTTGATATATTCTAGATTATAGTTCTTTGAAAAATAGCTGACAACACTTCCTGCATTGTTGGTTGTCTTTTCATTCTGCTGGTGGTTTCTATTACTATGCAGAAGGTTTTAGTAAGATGAGATCCCAATTGATTCCTTCTGCTAGTTCTCATGCTGTAGAGGTTTTGTTCATGAAATCTTTCTCTAGGACAATGTCACCGAGAGTTCTACCTAACATGTTTTGCAGAAGGTTTAGAATTTCTGTTTTAATGTTTAGGTCTCTAATACACTTTGATTTTAGTTTACTTCTTGGCAAAAGAGATAGGTCTAGCTTAAGCCCTGGGACTGGTTAAAGCCTAGTTTTTCCAGAGACTATCTTTCTTCCATTGATGATATTTGGCTCCTTTGTCAAAGATGAAGTGGCTAGTACATCTGAGGTTGTTTTTCTGGATCTTCTAATCTGTTCTGCTGATCCTTGGGTCCATTACTTTGCCAGTACCATGCTGTTTTTAATCACAGTGGCTTTGTAGTATAGTTTCAAGTTGGGGATTGTGACATCCCCTACCATATCATCGTTCCCTAGAATTGTTCCCTACCATGTCCTTGTTGCTTTTGATATTCTAGGTCACTTGTGGATCCAGATGAATTTTTAGATTATTTTCTCTAGCTCTGTAAATATACTGTTAGGATTTCTATTGGGATTGCACTGAATCTGTATGGTAATTGTGGGAGTATAGCTATTTTGATAATATTGTTCTTCCTATCCAGGAACAAGGTGGTCTTTCCATTTTTTTTGATATCTCCTTTAATCTCTATTATCAGAGGCTGTAGTTTTCAGAGTAGAGGTCTTTCTCCTCCTTTGTGAGACTGATTCCTATGTATTTCATTTTTTGGGTGCTATTGTGAAAGGAATTGACTCCCCAGTTTCTCTCTCAATGACTCTGTTGTTTGTGTATACAAAGGCTAATGATTTTTGAGCACTGACCTTGTATCCAGCTGCACTACTAAATTTGCCAGTTAAGTCTAGAATTCTTTTGTTGCATGTTTAGGATTAGATATTTCTTTACACTGTACCTTTGCTGTAACGGATTTGAATAAGCCTGCCAAAAAGCCACAAGCAATAAAATTTGCAGTTTTAACCAGGGGAGAAAGTGAAAGCCTAGCTTTTTTTTTTTTTTTTTTAGTTTAATATGTTTTACTTTATTTTTTGATACATCTTATACATACATTGTTGTCACATTCAAAATTGAGAATCAAATTCTTTTTTTTTTTAATCAGGACTTCACTTTTTGTAGTTTAGGCTGACCCTGAGCTTACTCAGTAACCCAGGGAAGCCTTGAAATCACAGCAATCGTCCTGCCTCTGTCTCCTGAGTGCTGGGATTACAGACATGGGTCACCATGCTCAAGGAGAATCCCAAGGAGAATCAATTCTTATACTGACATTTATTTCTGCTGTAGTAGTTTGGAAAAATGATGAGGTCAGAGGACTCTATGCTCATGAACATGTTAATGCATTGTCAAAGGTCCAGAGGGAAGTAGCTGAAACGCTTTCTGTCATCGCCGTTCTTCCCATGGGGAGACACAGCACTCTTCCCATTCAGAGGGCTCAGAAAATGCTCAGGCTTGGTTCTTATCGGATCCCAAACCTGATGGAAACTTGCCCTCAAGCTCCTAACTTCCAGAAATGTGAGAAATAACTTTCTGCTTTGTACAGATTACTCAGTATTTCACTTTTTTTTGTAGTAACTCAGCCATGTTAATCAGCTTCCATAATGCAGTGAGCACCTTGACCATTTCAGCACTTAACATGGAATAAACTTGCATCATTGACAATGTTTACCTTCCAGTCACTCTAGAGGGGTTGTCATTGTGTTAGAGCATACAGTGGTCCATTAGCATGCATGGAAAAGTGGCTCCAGGAAGCCCACTGTCCAAGTAGAGGCTCAAGTCCCTCATAAAAATGCCACATTACAGTGTTTGCATATAACCTAAACATCTCCCCCCATATTCTTGCATAGTAAAATATCAACAGTTGTTATACCGTATTGCTTAGGAAATGATGAGAAGAAAAAAGCTATACATGTTTGATACAGACTTTTTTTTCATAGAACTGGTTTTAAACCTAGGGTCTTTGCACTGAGCTATATTTCCACCCCTTTTTAGTTTGGATTTGGAAACAGTAACTCACTAAGTCACTAGGTTGCCCTTAGGAAGATTGAAACTGTGATCCTCCTATTTCAGCTTCTGGGAATACTAAGACTACAGAAATTTATTACTGTGCTTGGTTCAGATGTAGTTTTTAGAAGTATTTTTGATCTGTAGTTGCCTGAATCCAGATATAAGGTATAAATAGTACTATGATTTCCTTCAACTTACCTTGTGTTTTGGTCTATCTTTTAAACTGGAATCTCTTGCTTATCATTCACAAAATCCACCTATACTTAACAAAGCTCATGTATACAAGTAAATGTGTGTAGGTGTGTGTGTGTGTGTGTGTGTGTGTGTGTGTGTGTAGAGGGTATGGGGGCATATACTCAAAAACATGGAAAGAAGATGATTTATAGTAATGAGGCCTATATTAGATGTTGAGCCCTAATTCATATATTTTTAGTTCTTCACTTTTAAAGTTTAAATTCTCAGTGTTGTAAGTGATCATATTGTATGTATAAAATGTACCAATAGAAGCAAGTCAAAAAAGTTTATACTGTTAATACCATAACTCAGTTTGCAGGGATAATCATACTTTTAAAGGTCCTATTATAGTACGTGTAATATTGTGAAAGATCAGGATGTATTAATTCATGCTTTTCTTTCTACAAAGCATTTAATATTTCCTGACTTTGAGCACATTTGTGTACTTCTAATGGCTGAAAAATATCTTGTTGACATATTTCTTCCAGCAGTAACTGTCAGAGACCCTTATATAATTTTGTTGGTTATAATACTTGTTTAATTTAATGGAGCAAACCGATTTTAAAGGTTTTGTACTTTAAAAATAATGCAGTTTTATTGCACAAAATTCAGTGTGATGTTTGTGGTCATGCCTATAAACTGTTGGATATCATACTTTGGGTGGAAACATAAGTTTGGCATGATAACATATTTTCTATGAGAAAATCAGATTAGATACCCACATTTGAATTTGTATTTTTAACAGAAATGTTGCTTGTTCTCTATTACATTTTCACACAAGCATGAGAAAAACACTGATTTCACAACGTTCTTTACAAAGTGGTCAATGAGGTGAATTAGATTACCTGGTAAATTCCGTGCATCCATTGACTTTTTCTATAAATCTCCATGTAAATTCTTTAAAGTATTTTGTTCTCAACTATGGAACAAATTATAAACAATTTTTGTGTGTATTTATTTACCATGACTCAGAATCTTTAAAAATGTGCAGTGATAATCAAATTTAAAGCTTTGTGGACCTGGAGTTTTCTGTGGATAAAAACAGGGAGATAACAATACTTTTCTTGCTAAGATCACAGAAGTGATAGAAGAAGTTCACGGGCAAGTCCCAATTCCAGGTCATTTGTGTTTCTACACATGTGATCCTGGAAGAGTATTTGGAATGGTAAAGGGGCTCAACATATACTTGCTGAACCCATAAATGATACAGAGGAAATGACTGAGGATTGTACAGTGAAACTTAGAGAATATATATTATCTGGGGCCACTCTCTCATTTTGAATGAGACCAAGAGGTTCAGAGAGGACCCAAATTTTTGCCAAACTCAAAACTTGTAGCACAGTAAGAGTTCAAATCTTAGGTTCCTTTTTCTCACATACATCACACATGTCAGCCACACACCGGCTGTAGCTCACTTTCTGATATTAGGAAGAACTAATTGGATTCAACCAATGACTTTGGAGTTTTTATTATGTTCCAGACATAATGTTAAATACTGTAGGGATTGAAAGATAAATCTCTACTTTTAAGTCCACAGACTTAGATGGAGGAGAAACACATCAACTAATACTAAAAGACTTATTAGGAAAAACGTGCCACATGGTGATCTGGAAAAAAAATGTCAGAGGCTAATAGAGAAGGGAGTTAGTAAGTCTGACTACAAGACAGGCAAGATGAGGCACTGCAGAGTGACATTCTGTGGAAAATGGCACCTGACAGGCCTTTGGAAGAAATGTGGGGTGTTGGTAATGGAGGAGAGAAGAGAACACTGCAGGCCAAGAAAATCATAAGGGAGGACAGCTGACTTTGTCCCAAGGCCTGCGCTCGCTTTCAGTATAGTATGGGTTGGTACAGAAAAGGAGGGCTGTGAACCATGCTCAGCACTAGGGATGACATCTACCAAGGGAATGGGCAGCTGCTGAAGGTATTTGAAGATAGTCATTATTTTAGAACAGCATTCCGGCCAATGTAGGATTAGGGTTGAGAGATTAGAAACAAAGGGAGCAGTTATAAGACTACTTCAAAATCCCGAGAATTCTCTCCAAACAGAAAAACCACACAAAGGTGAGAAAGCACTTAGAAACTAGGGGATCCATTATACAGATGAGATGGCTCCAAAGAGGTTTTTTTTTCCCCTATTTTTGACAAGTTACTCAGTTCTCTGTGAGGAAAGGTGGATCTTGTTTCCACCCTCTGTTACAACTGTGACATTCCAACCTGGCTCACAGGAAGTTGTCAGTGAATCCCTAAAGCATTTGGCGGTGGTTACATTACCATGGTACGTAAGTCCTCCAAGGGTCGGTATTTTGCATGAGTTACCAATGCACCGTGGTCCTTAGAACACCCACACCTGTTAGGCAGTAATCAGTGTTATTGTTGTCATCATCACTGTCATTTTCTCTGCATGTCTTCTTTAGAGTTCTCAGATTCATTGTATAGAAGGTCATTTGTCTCAGGATTCTGAGTGCAGTCTTCAGATCATATGCCTCGGTATGAAAAACATTATTAATCCCACTCTTTTCTTAATCCTCACCTTTTCTTAAACTCACTGTCATTTCAGAGGATTCAGCCTCAGCTTCAAGAAACAGAACCTTCTGGGGAAGGTGTCCTCTGGAGACATCAGTCTTTAAGCTGAATTTAGAAAATCAGTGAGCCAAGTTTTAGCAGCAATAATTTAGTTGTAATAATTCCGAATTCTAAGGCTCTGTGCTGGCGACTCATGGGGTCACAGGCGCCTCATACTCTTCTTTCATCTCTTTTTACTGGCTCTCAAGTGGGATTCATGAATCGACCTTGTGCAGTATTCTGCATTCACATCTGGCTGGGTAAAGTGCAGTGAAGGAAATAATTCTTTGAGTTTGTAAACTTTGCGTAGTCCATAATGATAAGCAGGAGGTGGCAGCCCATTTAAAGGTCTTAGGGCCTAGAGTCTTCTATCCACTTTGGGTCAGAACAGACTTTCCTTCTTTTAAACACCATGAGTGAATAATGTTCTTCCAGCCACTGTCAGCAAAGTCCCTCCTTGGTGGCCACATGCTGTTCTAAGCATGACACAAACTCATGTAAATGAGACACAGTCCCTGTGGAGAGTAGGAAGCCCAATGCGCAATAAAAACTTCAGTCCCATGAAGAGAAAATTTCTCTGACAGAGCTGCACAGAAAAGGAGAGAAGAATCAACCCTGCTTACTGGTGTGAGTGTCTCCATTTGACCTTCCCAGAATAGAAGAGAAGCCAAGAGCTTACTGTCCTGGAGTAGGTTGGGTCTGGTGGGGATCAAGTGAGACAGGCAAGTGCCCAACTTGGAAACTAGCATGTACAGATGATGACAGCATCATCTCTGCAAAGCAGTCCACACAGGAGGGGGATAGTAAGAATTGGTGGAAGGCTGGGTATTTAGCTCAGTCGTGCCAGGCCTGGCTGGAAAGTGAAAGGTTCTGAGTTCAAAACCTGGTAAAAAAAAAAAAAAAAAAAAAAAAAAGAATTAGGGTAGAGAGGGAGTAAGGGGCCAGGTACAGAGAAGCACTTGTGTGTACATGCATAAACACAGCAAGAAGCAGGTGGGATGAAAGAAAACCTTGTACAAGGAGGCTGGACAGAATTAGGCTATAACCCAAGCTCTTGAACCCTTGTAATCTCAATTCTTTCAACAGTTACACTAAATATACATCACATCTACTTCATATTCCTCATGTGAGCAGAAGTGTCTCATGCTTTCTATTTATGAAAAATGTTAAGGAACTTATGTATACACACATGGTATATAGACATTTTAACATTGATACATATCAAGGGCATGTATACGGTACTTTGTTTTTACAGGGGAACAGACCCAGGATCCCTCACCATGGATACTAACACCCACACATGCACAAATCTTCTCTTTAAAATGTTATAGTATTTGCAAATAACCTATATTCAACCTCCTCTGTATTTTATTTTATTATTTATTTATTTATTTATTTTTGAGACAGGTCTCACTTTGTAGTTCAGGCTGGCCTTGAGCTCAGCCTCTAACTCACATCACAGCAATCCTCCTGCCTCTGCCTCCCAAGTGCTGGGATTACAGGCATGAGCCACCATGCCCAGCACTGTGCTATGTGGTACTGATTGCTGCCGGGCATGAGTCTCCACGCCCAGTATTGTTATGTGGTTACCGGGGAATGAACCTGGGCCCTTGCGCTTGCAAGACAGGCACCGGAACCACTGAGCTATATTCCCAGCCTCTCCTCTGTACTTTAAATCATTCCCCAATATGCTGCATATGCCATATAATGTATTGTTTCTGGAATAATGAAAAAAAATAACTCCATACATGTTTATCAGAAAGGTAATTTTTTTAAAAAAAATGATTTTGAATCTCTGTTAGTTAAATCCATGAGTGTGGGACCTACAGACACAAGGAACAGACTGTGGGGTATGTAAGAGTGAGAAGCCAGTCAAATGAATTGGTGATAGATGCTGAATTATAGACTTCTTGAGTTCCTTTTGAGTTTTCTATAAGTATTTGAAAAAGAGAGTGTATTCCAGGGAACCAATGCCTTAGGGCCTAAGCATCTTTCTTTTCCTGCACCACCAGCCTTGTTAAGGACATCTGGGGTAGTGGACTAACACTGCCTTTACAGGAGCAGGTTTCTCAGCTCATACTGCTACCAAAATGCATGTCACAAAGACTTGTGGTCACCTGTGTATGACCATGTCATGTGTGACCACTGTTGTGACCACATGGAAGCCATCAGTGTAGAACTGGGAGCCATGCAGTGGGGAAGAAACAAAGGGGGGCAGTTTGAGAGCTATACCGGCACTTCAGTTTGTGTTTGAACACAGGTTTCAGAATTTCTAGATATGTTCCTCAAACTCTTCTTTTTTTATTTTTTTGTCAGCTGCTATCTCAGTTTTGCTGCTGTGAAATCTTTCTCCTTTTTGGAGAACTTTTCCTGATTTGGCTCTGAGGCAGCTGTCGACTGGTGACAAACAGCAATTCCTGTTAACAGCACCAGTATAAATCCTCAGCTTTCCCCTCCACTCTTGTCAGAGCCGTGGGCCAGGGTGCCAGCTGAGACAGTAGCTTCAAACTGTGTCCCCAGGAAGGTGAGCTATTGGGCTCCGGTGGCTGTCCTTCGAGATCACCTACGAGATTTGTTTCCAAACTCCTGCCTTCACGTCGATGTGTGTTTTGATAGAAGGTTAATGCATACGTGAATACACAACTTTTGATTTATTGTCATTGTGAGCTCATCACTCTTTTCTTTAAATTAAAACTCCCTCCAGATGGGAATCTGTGACACAGATTTATTGATCTGCAATAAAACCTCACTCATAATCTCTACAGCTGCCCATCCATCTTCTCTAGAAAGAGGTTTCATTACTCTGCCTATCCCAAGTGAAAGCAAGACATGAACTTTCTCCTCTGGTTCCCTTCCTGCCCGTCCTCTGCTTTCTGCTTCTCTCCTCCTTCCATCTGTCTCCCCACCCCTCCTTTGACTTCCTGAGACCAGCCACATACCCCAGACAGAATTATAGCCCCTCTGCATCCCTATCATTTTCCCTTTGGATTGCTCTTCCTTCCTCTGTCACTCCCTCTCAAGTGTCCGTGGCATTTGTGGGCCTTCTGACATAGAATTCAGTTCATGGCTGTGTACCAACAGCACAACCTTCCTCTCTGCTCCTTCCAGATGGGTTTGTCATCTCTGGTCTGGACAAACCACAGTGGACTCTGGTAGATGAATGAGATCATTAGAAAAAGGAGACCTGAGCAGCCAGACTGATGAAAATCAGGACAAGCAGCAGGTGTAGGTAGTAATTCTGTATCCAGAGGAGTCAGTGTGGATAAAGAATGCTTACTATCCTGCACTTTTTGGGTCCAAAGGGCCTTCTGATTTATTGCCTAGGAGACATTCTGGAGTGCACACATGATCAAGACTGCCTCCACTGGTCAGCAGATGGCTTGGTCCTCCTGCCAGGAAACAAGACATGTAGCCGCTATCTCAGATGCAACAGAAGGAAGGGCGAAGGACTGTGTGAGCCATCTGATGGATTGCCTGGTCAGCTCACTGGAGTATCCCTTCACATGGCCCAGATTTTCTTGGATTTCTCTGCTGGAAGAACCGTGGTGGATTTCAGGAGGACCATCACGATGACCTGGAGTGTGGGGATCAGCTCTGTGGGGTAGTGCGACCTCACAGTACATTTCATCTAATATGTTCCTTTTAACAATAAAATGCTGACATTTGCAATGGAATCACTTTTTGAAAATTGATTAGACTGGGTTATATTGATCATGATGTCATTTCTACACATATGAATGTGGGTATGCCTTCTTGAGCAAGACTAAGAGGCCGTTAGGGTTAACCTGCCAGACACAGGTGGGTATGTGGCTAGCGTACCTGACAAAAGATGGGCATCACTGTCCTGGTCTGTTTCTAATAGGTAGGAGGACAGTCCTTGGTTGAATTCTAAGTTTAGTGTTCATCTCTCATGTTCCATAGCACAGTGAAAGATGTAGCTCCTCATTCTCATTTGAAAGTAGCCGAGTCCTCACCCAGAGTTAAGCAATAATTGCCCAAGTCAGGATTTAAGCCCAAGTGTATAAGTCAGTATTTCACATGCATGTTCTACTGGCCACCACCTCCTTCAAGGAGCAGGCTGGAGGAGCTGGACAGAGGTGGGGAACTGGCAGAGGAAGAGTGAGTCAGAAGTGCACTGCCATCTATCACTGTAATCAGGAAGCTACCACGAGCAGATGTAATCACCCCGTGCAGGGAGGGATGCCGAGTGAGTTTATGGTTTACAGTGAGCGGGCTGACACAGCTGATTGATGTCAAATATGTCATGATGTATATTGTAAAGTGAGGAGATTTAATGGTGTAACTCTACGGCAAGCTTCGAAGTGAGTTGCTGCAGAGTACAGAGTGATGGATGGGCTCATTTACATGTAAAATTGCCAATGGCATTGACAGCACTGGTATGTGAGGGAAAGATAAGAGGCACATAGCAAGAGTCACTCTTGTCCTCATACAGAAATATTGAAATACAGCTGTGCCAGCATCTGGAATTTGCAATGGCCCTTAAAGATATGATTATTTTTCACCTTTTACCCCTGAAATAATTGACATTTTTAAAAGATGTTACCCCACCATACCAGGTAGTGTTTACTGTAGATGATGCCCATATGGAATTCAGTCAAATGGGGATTGTTAGCAAACCAGCCTATTCTATGGTTTTTAATCTGTCCCCAGCCTGCTGACCTCAGAGTGTCTGTACGGTAATACTGGGAGAGGTCAGACTGCTGACTTTTACTCCATCCTGCCTTCCAAAACTCTTGCACTTGCACAATTTCCCTTACCTCTGCCAAGAAGCAGATCTCTCCCTCTTTCTCTCATGTCTAATAATGCAAGTGAGAGTATGGAAAAATGATGTGTCTTTTCAGCAAATAATGATGTTTGGATCAATTCCAGCTTAACATTCACACATTAGGATTTATTCTTGGACTTAAACTGTTTGGCTGAAAGAACTTCGTATTCATCAGCCAACATTAGAAAAAATATTACAGCACTGATGTCTGTCTGCCTGCTTTTCCTCTTTGTCTCTGCTGCTCCATCCCTCCATTCTCTCCTTCTCTGCACAGTGTATAGCAGACAATGTGCCAGAAACATGGGACACAGTGGATGAGGGGATGCCTTAGGGCACAGCACTGAACACTGGGAAAACCAAGGGCCTGCACTTGAGAGCAGCTGCCATATGAACCAGAGAGGCATTATGAAAATGCCCCAAATAGCATTCTCAGGGCACAGAGGAAATTTGGGGTGGCTGTCTGTTATATAGGGGGGCATCCTCAGAGGAATGTACATCTAAACTAAGACTGAAGACTGGTAGAAGGAAGTGAAACAATGGAAGGCAATGTGAGAAGGGAGGAGTGTACCAATGAGAATACAGGGTTCCCATCTAAGACAGAACAGGATGGCAAGTGTATGACCTATAGGCATTATGAAGCTGTAGGAAAGGAGCTCATGGTAGGAAGTAGCCAAGAGAAGAAACTAGGAGCTCATCAGTATCCTTAAGAGCCTTGTTACACTTGTGTAAAGTTTGTGTCAGACCACAATAAAGATTCCTTGATATTTATTACAGTTTGGATATAGATGTCTTCAAACAGCCTCATGTGGTCACAGGTGTCTTTTTCAAAGGTGGCTGAATCTAGAGTATGTGATGCTGGGATTAAGGGTTTGTGAATCCTAAACCAGTCCACTGATTGGTTTGGTGCCCCCAATTCCCATAAATCTGAATAAGATTAGAGTAGAAAGACACTGTTAAGGTCCCTCCTTGCTTATGCTACTGTGTGGGAGCCATGGACTGCTTCTCCTCTGAGATGCCCCTCTGCCAGGCCACCATGCCTTGGAGTCAGCTTATATGGGCTAAAACCTCTACAAAGTGTGAGCTCAATAAACTTTTCCCCATTAACTTTGGTTGTCAAGTATTTTGTCTCACTAATGAGAAAAGTAACTAAGACAATACCTATGATGTTTTAGATTTGCCTTACCTATGCATTTCCTTTAATAACCTGAGTTTTATTTTTCTACATGCCTGTCAAATATGTGGTGAGGGAGCTGCGTTGGCAAAAATATTATCAAAGGTTTGCCTTTGTGGATGTTCACTGTTTGCATTAAGCACATACTGTTAAGAGCTAAGGATTTATCAGCCATAGTAACCAATGCAAACTGAAGAATTTTATGCAGTTCTTCAGTAATCAGTTGGTTGTTATCTCAACAGTAAGTCATTTTGATTCACAAATGAGCAGAATCCACATTTTATGATCCAATCATTCATTTATTCAAAATATTTCAAAATATACCTAATGACAACCTCCTAAGGTCGAGGTACTTTAGAATTATAGGGGGGGCAGAGATGAATTGTAGAAGATTCTCCTAAGCTAGTGAGGAAGACACATTGGTGGAAGGATGGACAGTATGTGGTGACCTGCTTCTTGTAGGACTGTGGCTATGTGGGGCACAGGAATATATGGTCTTTTGCTGAGGGACCCTAGGGTGCTAGACAAAAGAGATACTTGTGGCTCATCTTAAAGAATAAGATAAAGATGAGATTGGTTAGGAGTTTTCCTTGGATGGACTTTTCAGAGGAGGAGCTAGGAGCTTTTGGATGCAGGTGGCTCAGCTAGATAGAGTTTCACTGAGTTTCTTCATAAAGTTCAAATGATGTTATAAGTAGTAGGCTCATGCAGCTCTATGAGTGAGCTTTTCTTTCTTCTGGTGACTTGGCTGGCACACTAGTTCCAAAATGATACTTGCAGTATAGGGTAGTGGTCAGAAACAGATCTCTGAAACCACAAAGATCTGGTTTCTGATTTTACCTATGCCACTGAAAAGTTGTGAGATGCCAGTGAGTCACTCTAAGCCTCTGTCCTTCATCCTCTCCTTTGTGTAAGTCCCTACTTCACAGAATTCAGAGGGCATTGAATGAAGCAAAGTATTAGCTCCATGTTAAGTCTATGGTCGGAGTTAAAGAAATGTTAGCTGAGTATGATTAATATTATTATTACTGTCTGTCATTTAACACCTAATGAAGCACTGAATGAACCCCCAACTAGTGACTTTATAAGCTAATGTACCTCCTAGAGGCTTTAACAGAGCACTCACCTCAGAAGGATAGTGGTCCCATTCTAATAAATCACTCCTGAAAAAGTGGGTACACATGGTTCCTCTTCTGGGGTGCCACTGGAGTTTTTACTCCAATTATTTCGCTATACTCCCTGGTGTTTCCCGTTTGGGCAACTCAGCCAAAAACTTCATGAATGTGCAGTTCACTTCCTCTTCCAGATCATTAGCAGAGCTGCTTTGAAAGCCTGCACCTGGCCTCCTCCCCCAGCTCCCCTCTAGGTGCCTCCCCAGCTGGTCCTCTGCTGAGCCAGACTGGGAGTCCACACAAGTGGGTTCTTCATGCACTGAAGCTCTGTCACTGTGCAAACAAAAGTTCTGGAAGCCATTCCTGCATTTGTAGATGGCAGCATATGGCATTGTCACTCAACTTATTCCCCGCTTTGAAGAAATGCCAATGGCCTGGATCCTAAAATGTCCTCCTAATCTTGTTCCTGTTCTTATCTAGAGCAAATAAACCTAGACAAATAAGTAGAAGAGTGAGCTGCACCCCCATCCCCAGGACCACACACATGCTTGCTACTTGATCTGCACTTGCCTTAGGGCCTGCATGCAGCCCTTCCTCTGCATCCTACATCAGCCCCAACAGCCAGTCCAGGACCCTGCCTTTAATTCTGCTTCTGTCTTTTCCTCAGCATCAATTCCATCCAGTCACCAAGTAAGCCCTAGTAGTTCAGCCTCCTCATATGCTCTCCCTGACTCAGTATTTTCTCAGACCAGCACAGGTTGGGACAGACTTGGATTTTCTTTGTTCATTTTTGCTCTCTTGTTCTTTTTTTGATATTTAGTCAAATCTTTCAAAAAGCAATAGTGATTATCTTGCTCTCCAAATAAACATATATTCATGGCTTTCTGTTACCCTCGAGTTCAAACTCAAACTGGACCGAGAAGGATTTTCTTGATCCCTCATCTCCAATACTTACTTTGCTTCGGTCATCATACCCTGTCCTCCCTCCTCCTTCGAGCCTCTTTACTCTACATGTAATTCATCTGTTGATTAGGGTTTACAGGGCTGCCTAGGGGTGCTGCCTCTCTTGCTCACACCTGTCCGGCATAGTGCTGTGAAAGGATTCTTGAAGAGAGCTTCTGAGAAGAAAATGGGGTCAACAAAATCAAAATGTGCTGAGAGTGCACACAGGAGACCCCTCCTTCTCTCCACAGGAAGTGGCTGGCTTGCGCCCCACCCTGCATCTCCCCTCAGCCATCTCGTTGTCCGGATCCACTCTGTCCTTTCTCTCAACTTGACAGTCAGCAGAAGGACCTAAATTGGGGTATTTTCCACAGGCGGGTTGGGTAAGCACTGACTGAGCTGACCTGATAGAAACGCTTAAGAAGCTTTGCAGAAGGATTAAGCAGCTGCCTTTAATCTTGCTTCCTTCTGGGTGGCAACGGTGGGCACAGAATACAGTGTGTGGGCATAGCTGGGCTGCAGGGCTCAGGTTGGCCCTGTCATAGAGGCTGGCAGGCCTGCAGCCAGGAGTGGGGAGAAACCTGGCCATGCCACCCTCTCTTCTATTTCAATAGTTTAAGAACCCAACTGAATTACCTTCTCTCTTCTCCTCTTGGTTTGCAATTCAGAAAGTTTTCCTATTTCTAAATGTGAGCGCTCATTAGTCCCTGGAAATTCTGCATGTGTGGATTATATAACAAGCAAGCTAACCCCAGAGATGCATAGACAGGAGAGGATTTATTCTGGATTACCTTGAATGAACCCAGGGAGGGATCTGCAATCACTCATCAGGAATACACCCAGCTGCAGTGAGCTCAGCCAGGAGCCTCCCTTCACTCGTCTCTTGGATTGTGGCCTGGGGCTGCAGTGCCATGACCCTTAATCCTTGTACTCCTTGAAGAGTTGTAGGGCACTGCCCACTAAGATAACCTAGATGACAATGTCGTAAGAACCTTCAAGTTGATATTTTTACAAAGTCAAGAGCATATCCTTTCTGGAATCCTTGTAACTTACTGGCTTTGTTCATGTACATTAATAAAATTAGTTGACCTCTAGGTGGGGAGAAGAATTCATTGGATATTAAAATGAGAAAGGAATTCATAGATTATTTAGTCTAACATCATCAGTGATAAAGAACTGGAGTCTTGGAGTCTTGCTCCCATATTAGGCAACTCTAACAAACTACCTGGTTTAGAATTTTACTATGTACAAAATCAGAGACTTTAGAAATGGAGAGTTTTAAAGGTCTGTGTCTTTACTGAGAAACCTGTACAGAGCTAAATCGGACTGCTTAGCATGCAGGCCTCTTCTTGGCATGAGGGCAAGAGTTGAAGTTTAGGCTGAGGGTCCATACCTGCTGAGAGTCTAGGGGTGCACAGTCCACATTCACTGCATATGCGTTAAGTTCAGGCCAGGTATCGTGTACCCTGAGTGGGTTTATGAGTGTTTTGGACTTCCAGATATTTTATCAAGCCCTCATTTGAAATATTTAACTGTGTTTTCCTGTGGCACAGAATCTGTTTACAGATATATCTGACTCAGGCACTTTAGTAACCAGGGGCACATGGGGTTACTTCTCACAACCTTCACTTGACAGGGCCTGCTGTCTCCTGCTGCAATGGCAGAATGTTACTGGGACACTGTCTGAATGACTCAGGCATTCTTGACATTCGTGGTGAGGCTGTCCTTAGTATCTGTGGCCCTAACAGACTCAAGTGTGTCATTACACTCTGTGTTAATAATGTATTTAATTCATTACTGCTGCACCCCAAGGGATGTGTCTGCCAGTATGTACATGACACTTAAGACTAAGGATTATTTCATATTCAACAGATCAGCTTAAAAAATAAGAGCATCTTTGAGAAATAAGGGAGAATGAGAATTTAATGGATCCTATTGGTTTGTAAAATCATCTCCTTGACCCTGGAACTGATTCTGTTGGTGCTTCTCCTCAGTCCAACCTTGAAATAATCTGGAGTATGGCTGGGAACACTGTGACAGCTGTCCCAACACAAGTACCATGCTCAGAGTCACTGCTGCTACTATGTCAGCCTTTGTCTACCTCACAGTTCTGGAGGAGAACTTATCTGAACAGCCCAAGAATCACTGGTGTGTTGTGAGCAGGGTGCAGCCCAGCCCTCACAGAAGGGGTCCTTTGTCCCAGAAGGGGCAGCAGTGCCCCTGTACAGATGCCTTCCTCGGGCCCACAGACCTTCCCTTTCTGGGTTACCAGTGTCCCCAACACTGAGATCTTGACCACACCACACCCATCCTCAGGACAATCTTTAGCAGCCCTGTCCTGACAAACAAGACTCTCCCTGCCACCATCCCAGTGTGTCAGGGCTTACACAGATTGGCTTGTCAGTATCTGCTCCATCCCACAGGAGTTGCAGAGGCCTGGAGGCCGATGCCAACAGCTGCTGCTTCTGGGTTTGAATGGGACCACTTACCATCTCTGTAAATAAGGACGAACCCCCTGACTGTGCTTTCTTCCAAACAGATTTTTCACCACCGACAAAACTGAAAATGATAGGCTCAGGGGACTGCGGTGTCCAAGGTGCACCACTCTCAACACATTTGTAGCCTTTAGCACCCACCAGTTGTTGACTGCAAAAGTCACAGAGAGATGGTGACCTAAAATCTCCTTCCTTGCTCCGGAATCAGCCTTCTCCCTGCAGCATATCCTTTGTGACAACTTCAAGGGAATTAATTTAAAATCACTTTTTCTACCCTCTTCCCAGTGCGGAATTACCCCAGGCCAGCCTGATGTCAGCCCAGACTGGCTTCTACTGACTTTAGGAAATGGTGAAAACACACTCAAACAAAATGAAAGGGGAAGTTTAAAGGAACTGTACAGATCTCAAGCTAGTGACATAAACTCAAATCTTTCTGTGTACAGAGCGATCTTTCCTGAAGGAGAAACAAATGCTTCTCATCTCTTAAGCCATTGATAGAATCTATGGACTTTCATAGTTGGATCAGAATATCAGAAACCACTCAGAACAGCTTAGTGTAGTAGTTTCCATCTTGGAAAGTTGTCGGGAGGATGAGGACTTAATGTCTGCTGAGGCAGGAACACTCAGTTACCCCTGCCAAGCCATATTTGATTAACCCATTAACAGTACCCCTCATTTATTCACTCAGTCATGTCTGGAACTAATATGTTAGTGGCTGTAACTTGGTGTTTATCTATACATCTTATACACAGTTAGTCTGTCTGTCTGTCCCTCTATGGAATACCCACTTAGAACATAACAGGGATAATAACAGGTCAAGTCTCTGCCCCTATTAGAAGTACCCTTTTATTCTCCCAATAGATAGATACATGGCACACAGAGAAGGCACTCTAAACGTGGATGCTGATATTTACATCAGTTCTAGATTAGGAGGTATCAAGGTCACAGAGCTGGCAGACCCAAAGGGACCACAAAGGTACTGCATCTAGCTGTCACTCCCCCCTTTTTTGCTGGCAACTTGGACAGTTTAGTCAGAAAGCTAATTGTGGGCAGGGATGAGGTCAGACTATCCTCACTGCCCGGTAGCTGCTCTTTCTCTTCTGCACACTCATGACCAAACCCATACATCAAGACAAAGAAAATTCCAAGAGCTCAAGCTCAGAGGGACTTGGCTTTGGCCACACATTTGCAGTCTTCCCAGGAGGATGAAAAGTACGTAAACCTGGGTTCTACTCTGATATTTCTATTTACTTGCTTGGGACCAGGCTCAGACATCTGAGCTTCTGCAACATTTGGAGGATTATTTTTAGATATCATGGAAAACTGAGCATATCATTCACCCACCCATCCTACCATTATGTCCACTCACTCACTCATCGATTGATTTTATATAATTCCTCCATATTACTCCAGTAAGAACAATGCATACAAAAAGTCTCTGAAGCCACCCACATCCCATGTTAAGAACACCAGGATCCTGGCACAACCTAGGACTTTCCAGAGGTCTCTCTAGTCACTGAACATTGCTAACAAGCGGGATTAGCCAGCAGGCACAGGAGAGCCTGCCGCTTCCCATTTTCCATGCTGGCTTCCTACAGGATCCTGCCACCTTCAGATAGAACCACATCCTGTGCTGCGGGCTGTGACAGAAGCCACCAAGGCCTTCTTTCCCTTTATTTATTTTTAATTATAATGTTCCTTTGTAGCTCTGGCCTCCGTGAGAGCAGCAGCGCCCTGCACATGGGATTATGTGTCCTGGATGCCTTTGCATGCACAGGCTCTGCTCCTCCTGCCTTCGGATTTCAGCAAGATGATTGATTTTGGTCTGTTCCCTGATACTCTCCTGGGCAGCACACAGTGTTATTAGGGCCTTTGTTCCATTGCTGAGTGGCAAAGCCTTTACAAGCCAGCCAAGCAAAGGCAATTGTTGCTTCTCTCACTTTTCTTATTAACTAAGAGAGAATTGCAGGCGGCTTGAAACCCACTGAGAGAAATAATAACGTAAGCGGCTGCTTGGGAGCAAAGTGGGTCCTTTCAAACACAACAGCCTGGTGAGATGAACAAGAGACCCCCCCTTAACTTGTCCGCGGGATTCTCTGCTCTCATCTTCCCTCACCCATCGTCCTGTCCCTCTGTCTAGTTCCTATTATACCGCAGCTTCCGGGCATTGCTTGCCCCATGGTGGACACCAAAGCAGCACAGTGGTTCATAGAGAAGAGGCCCTGATGGGTTCCGAGGGTGACAGGCTTCTCCAGCCCAGGATATGCTGTCTGACTGGGCTCTTGATGGATTGGAATCCTCACCCATTCTAATGATTGCTACTGCTTGGGGGTCATGCATTTCCATGCTTCTTTTATGTATCTTCCTACCAAAATATTTCCTACAAAATAGATTAGACACGTAAAAAAGAGAAAATGGACAGTAATATATCTAGTATCTGGAATAAAAAAACTAAGTGATCTGTCCAGCTAATGATCCCTGAGAATCTTTTTCTGCTGAATTTGGTGGCTGTCACCCCAAGGCATTTCTACCATGTGCATATGCGTCACTTAACAAGATAAAGTACAGGCATGTTTTAAACTTATACAAAGGTTAACACACCACTGCAGTTTTGAAGTATTATTTGTGACCTTCCTCTACTCGACAAATGAGCTAAAGTTCTATAATTTTTCTATTGAAAAATGCATCTTGGAGCATGGTCAGTAACATTAATGTTCTCACACACCTGGGTGTTGCACACAGGGGCCTCCATGCAGTTGGCTGTTACAAATATTGCTACCATGAGCATTTGGGCCCACACCTCCCTGTGCACATCCTACAGCCTTTCCTTAGACTCAAACCTTAAAGTGGAACTGCAGGACCACACGGGCTGTGTGCCTTCAGCATCAGGGCATAACCCCAAGATGCCTCCAGATGGATTTTCTCCTAAAATGTAAGAAGATGAAATGTAAGGATTGCTAATCCTATTTTGCAAGTCCCCACTGATAAATGAGTATTACCACAATTTGACCAGGAAGGAAATAGCAATGGAAAATGGAAAAGTGCTCGATCTGTTTCCAGCCTTCACCTCCTACATCAGGAGCTGGAAGTATCCCACCCTCCCAGTGGAGCCGGGAACTCACTCCTGTGTCTGCTCTCCTTGTTGACTTCATTTTTATCTCCAAGCCATCGATGGGTGAGACCTATAGTTTGAGGCCTACTCATTCTGTGATCCAGGCGGAATGGGTCCTGCTTTGTGGAGGGTGCTTCAATCAATTACCCAGAATGTCAAGCTGATTAGGCCTCTCTCCTCTACTTCTCTGGGTGCTTCAGCAGGTCAATGGGTCACTTGGGCAACTATGTGGGCTCTGCACTAAGCATCTGTCTTGAACTTGGGTTCTCACCTTTATTAATTTTGTGAGCATGATCAAATATCTAAGTATTCAGAATCTATTTCCCTATCAATACAATGGGAATGGCATTTACTTGGATTAAAAGGTGTGAGGATTAGGGGAACAAGCAAAGGGCAAACCAGAACACATGACATTCATTGGTTGTCCGATAAATGGCACACCAGGGCTTTTTTTTTTTTTTTTTTTTTTTTGAGACAGGGTCTCACTTTGTAGTTCAGGCTGGCCCTGAGCTCAGCCTTGAACTCACAGCAATCATTCTGCCTCTGCCTCCTGAGTGCTGGGATTACAGGAGTGAGCCACCACGCCCAGCACTGTGGTATGTGGTACTGGTTGCTGGTGGGCGTGAGTGTCCACACCAGGCATTGTTCTCTGTGGTTACCAGGGATGGAAACTTGGCCCTTGCACTTGCAGGGGAGGTGCCAGAACCACTGAACTAAATCCCTGGCCTGGCACACCTGGTTTTAAATCTCATGAAAGTCCAGCATGAGGTAGTCAAAGTGGCTCCCTGGAGGGAAGTCTCCTCCAAGATGTGGGGTGGGGGTTGGCCATGTACACATGCTCACTGTCTGTTCAGTCTCTAAGTTTCAAGGTTGGCAGCATTGGGCATTCTCACCCAAGGATGCATTGGGAGGGAGCTTGACATCGCAGAACATTCCTAGGCCTGCCAGTTTTTACCCAGTGACATTAATAGAATTGCAGTCATGTTTTGATATCCATGGAGTGCTAGTTTCATGGCATCCCCCAGATACCCACATCTACAGATACTCAAGTCCCTCTTGTAAAATGGTGTAGTATGTACATATAACCATGCACATCTTCCTGTACAGTGCACTTTAAGTCACCTCTAGATTATTCACTAAGCATAATGCAATGAAATAATTGTTCTACACTATTGTTTAAAGGACAGTGACAAAAATATTTGCTTGTTACTTATGACATATTTTTGCTGCTGGGGATTTAGACCAGGGCCCTGCACATCTCCCTGATGTAGGAAATGAAGGTTGGAAACAGATCGAGCACTTTTCTATTTTCCATTGCTATTTCCTTCCTGATCAAACTGTGGGAATACTCATTTATCAGTGGGGACTTGCACAGGACATGTGCGGGGTCCTGCACTTGGAAAATACATACTGCACCATTGAGCTACACCCTCAGCCTATTTTTACAACATTTTAAATCTGCACTTATATGACTCTGTGGATGTAGAGGGCTGACAATAACATCCTTATGAACAAAAAATCTTAAATATATATGCAAAGCTTCAGCCTTCTTCTTCACTTTAGTGTAATTGTACTCAGAGGAAGCAAGAATGTTTCCTCCTTTACAGTAAAAACTCCAGCATGTCAAGACCCCCTTCACATCCGTTATGGGTACAAGAGGAAACAGATCCACTATGTACAAAAAAACGGCACATTTTGTCATTCTCTTCTTTCCACTCCTTATTGTTTCCTCCTGAAACCATCACCCCAGGTGATAGCCCATTTCTCTTTGTTTCCACCTCTTCTTCCTGTGCCTTCTCCCCATACACTTCTCCTCATTCTCACGGCCTCCTTGTATTTTGACAATTCATCCCACAATGCATCCCAAGTCCCTAAAGATGCTTCTGTAGACCTCTCCAGTGAATGATTAGTGGAAGGAGTATATTGTTAAAATACAACAGTGCTTTCTATGCACCAATGTGTAAAATGCACAATAACAAAGCAGAATGTCCTTAAATGAATTATGGTTTAAAAAAAACCAAATTATCAACCTGTCAAATACTATTAATGCTCAAATCAGTAGGAAGAATAAGAACGTGTGTACAGAGGGAGTTTTTCTTCTTTTGTAAAAGCAAATATCAGCCCCTTGTAACAGCTGGTTTCAGAGTCTTGAATGAGTCACTGATAAAGGCAGGAAAGGCAGAACAGTCTCCCATGGATCATTTTTCACAGTGTCGGTGTAATGTGTTACTTTTGTGTGGAGTACAGATGCATTTTAATATTTGACTGAAAGGCTCATTGACTCTTCACTGACTTAATAATGTTCTGCAGGACAGGGCAGATGAGAAAGGGGAAATTGCGAAAGTGAAAGCAGTGGAGATGGGATTTTAGTGTTCACTGGCTTATTTTCATTCCAAGTCAAGGTAGGTAAGAAGGGAAAATCATCTACAAGGGATACTTTGTCTCTAGGCTTAGAGGAGTATCTGTTGAAACAGATTAAGATGCTTCTCCCATCCCTGCCTTTCCCTTTCATTTCCTTCCCTTCACTTCTCTCTGATGCCAAGATGCAAGAGACAAATGAGTCCAATAATGTTCTTCTTCCATAGAAGCATCTCAGAATTAGGGTTAGGAATGTGGAGGAAAATGATCTTTACTGGGAAGTGAAATGCACTAAGGCATTGTCCTCTCCAGCAGCCCAAAGACCATGGAAATTTTTTTTCTTTTTAACTGAGAATTGAATCCATGGCTTTTCCACTGAATTATATCCCCAAGCCCTTGGAAAAAATTCTTTATTTTTGAAGCATGGTTTGTTTATTTGCTAAGTTTCCCAGGTTGGGCTTGGATTTTTGATCCTCCTGCCTCAGTGGCTCAAAGTGCTGGAATTACAGGCATGTAGCACCACACCCAGCTAACAATGATATTCTTCATCAACTCTTAATTCGTTATTTTCTTCTGTAATATTGGTGACAAGAAAACCTGGCCATTGGAGGCTGTGCAAGTTCCAAACAGCACCTCAGCCCTCAGTCATTGGTACCTTCTGTGATTTCATCCAGTTCCCTTTGTTTTGCCCTTCAAGAGAAGATTAAATGGCCTCGGCATTGGGTGAGTATGAAATTAGAAGTGGGAAAATCTATGTCATAAACAGTTTTAGCCCACGTGGCCCACAGGAGATGCATATTATTTCTTGGTTGAACGAAAGAAATTGCTATGAACCATCTGGATGACATTACTTAATAAGTATCTGGCTTTTATTTTCTATGAACTGTAGATAATACTCATGCTCTGATTTTAAAGTAATAGAATATGATCTTTAAAATATCTTGGAAACCTTGAATAAAAAGAAATACAATATAGAGATGGAGATAATTATTGATGCCATCATTGCTTAATGGAAAAGAACATTTTTATCATGTTTACATATCTGTAAGATTTTTATGCCTTCTAATTACTTCAGTGTGCATTTCTTCCAACAAAGAAAACGTATCTGGGTTAGAGAAGTAATTATGGCTCTATTATTTTAGGTGGAACTGAAGGGATTTCTATGGCTAACCCTAAATGTACAGCACTGTTCCTTTAGTCTGCATTTGCAGTGAAAGTGTCCAGATATATTGGTTTAGTCAGGAAGACATCAGAGAACACAGAAGACTTTCCATTTTCTGTTTGTTCTTGGTGTAATTCAAGACTGTGTATGATTATAGTGTTAGTTGCATTTAAGTGTTTTGTTTTCTCCTGGGTTACAAACATCTAAGGGAGGAGGGCGGATAAGGGATAAAGGGAATTGAAAAGAATTCTCAAAAGGAATTGTAAAGCACATCAACTGAGGAGTGAGTTATAAATGAATCTGAGGGAGAAGCATTTAATTTCCTTGCACATAGGCTTCCAGGCTGAACAGAACTTCCTGGGCATAGCAATACTTACCAGGAGCAGCACATTTAACAGCTCCTTAGAGTAGCAGAAAATAATCCAAAGCATTTGGTAGTAATTATGCCTTCCATTTGTTCAGCGTGTTGAAGTTCATCATCCCCCAAATCTCAGTGTGATTCAGTTTCACAAGTATTTGTAGAGTGCCCACTAAGTTCCAGGCAGGATGCCATTAAAGAACACAAGGCTCAAAGAAGCCACAGCCCCTTCTCTCAAGGGGGTCACTGTGTGTGGTGGACTTGCAGGATAAATGTATGGAAGGCAATGTGACAAATTCTGTCATCAAGAAGGTGTAAATCATCAAGAGAATGTAGAAGAGTAGGTGAGTAATTCTGCTTGGACTTGCTTGTGAATTGTCCCAGAATATATTTTTAGTAACTCTTGTTTATTCAAACAGAAAATGTGTTTTGCTTGTGGTCACAGTGATGGACATTACACTAGCCCCAAAATAGTTCCAATGATACACAATTATATACTGAAGCAAAACAAGTCATAGATGATTCTAAATTAGGGTATGGTCCTACTGTGGCCATGGAGCTGGGGAGTTCTTAAGAACTGAACAAAATAAAAGGGAAAATCGAGTGTTCCAGACAGATGGAAAAGCTTTTGAAGAGCTTTCCTGTAGGAAATGGAGCCCTGGTGACTAGAGGATAAAGAAGGCAAATGCCAGCAGAGATGTAGCTCTCAGAGCAAGGAGGAATAGGATAGGTGATGAGAAAGGAATCCAGTCTGAGATCACAGTGCTGGCAGTCCTAATCCCTTCTGAGTATGTGGTACAGAGCTCGTCCCGTGCCTCTCCTCCATCTTCTTGTGTGCTCTGCATTATAAAAGGATCGTCTAATCTCTGCCTTCATCCTCACAAGGCTTTCTTCCATGTGTGTGTGTGTGTGTGTGTGTGTGTGTGTGTGTGTGTGTGTGTGTCTGTTTACTTATCCTCTTTTTATAAGGATATCAGTTATGTTGGATAAAGGCTTAATCTCCTCCAGTATGAACTCATGGTAAGTTAACTAATTATATTTCTAATGAAAAGATTTTCAAATAAGGTCATAATTTAATATATTGAGAGTTAGAACTACCATATATGAAATTATAAGGAAAATATACTTCAGAACTTGAGAGGAATGAGGTTAGAAATGAGGTTGATGCTTTGTGCTTTTTGACTTTTCAAACAACTGATATGTCACATGAAGGACTTGCCTTTTATCTTGAGATTTTAAGCAGCAGATGCAGTGACCAAATTTACAATCCAACAGGGGTCCCTCCCTCTGCATTGTAGGGCTTGTTATTGGAAGGCTGGGTACAGACAGATCTACTCGAGACTGGTAGAGTCATCTGAGAGAGAAACGATGGCTTAGATTGTGTTGGGACTAAAAAAAAAAGATCAAAATATAGAAGTAACAATTGAAGGTGAAAACGTTCACAAGTAAAATACCAACAGAACTGTTCATGGACTGGGAGGGAGAGAAGAGGACAGGAGCAAGAATAAGAAGTGAGCAAAGAGTAGCATCATTTAATGACATGCAGTCAAAGTTGACAAGAGCTCCTTGAATTTAGTCCTGCCTATGTAGAGTTTTAAGTGCCTTGGGATCTCTGGAGCTTAACAGGGGGGACAAAGCTAGAGGTATATATTTTTGGATTACTATTCTTTGTGTTAATTCACAAATGTGTTCACAGATAAAATATCTTAGTGGAAAAGTATTTTAAATTGGAGAGGTTTCAGATATAATAATGTAACCATCATAGACTAATAGAAAAGTATAATCCACCAAGAAAATCAGAATAATGGCTGAGGTGATGAGAGAAAACAGCCAGACAAGTTAAAAGAAGAAGAAATTCAACAAAAGATCAGAAAAATAACTTATAATGATGGACAGAGTAGAAGAGATAAATCTTAATAGCATGGAGGTTTGTGAAGCAGGGTGACAAGGCAACACCTGTGCTGGTGGGATGGGGAGTAAATACAAGCAAGGAAATACAAAAAATAGTTATAAGTATTTGAGACAAGTGATGTGAACACAAGAAGAGAATCATGGTTGTGGGTGGAGCAGGATACAGAGGCAAAGGAAAGATTCTGACTAAAGAGAGATTAATCATATTCATGCCAATGTCAGGAAAGACTAAAAAGAAGATCAACACCATCATCTTCAGGAGAAGTCTTGAAGAATTAAAATCCAAGTAGAATAATGAAAGAGATTTTAGCTGGGAAAAGCAATGAGTTTTACTGCATAACAAAGCAGAATAAAAGAACGTGTTCTGATCTAGATGTGACTGTGGGTATACGTATACTTAGTATACCTTACTAACTGCTAAATAACTTACTAACATAACTGCTTTCCACCTGTCCCAAGAGAAGTCCTCCTTTTCCCTGTGGTCAGCAAGGATTCTGGATAATATCTGACTAGTCTGGTTTAATAATAGGCCTTGTATTTCATTCAGAGTCCTCCCCGCTCTAAGAACTCAGATATTGCTTTGTGTTGTTTGGGGTATGAACATGGCTGTGGACATGGCATGCTTACTCATGCCTTAAATTTTTGTGTCTTCTTTGGAATGATGATGTTTATGTGAAGAAAGAAGATAAAAAATCTGCCTGGAAACAACAGGCTGTGCTATAAGTTGTGGCTTTTAATTTCTGACCTGGTTTATCATCTACAACCTGAGGAGAGAGGGAATCAGAGACTCCACATGACCAGCTAACAAACAAGCAACTCTTCTAGTTGATGTTAGTCCCAGCAGAACCAGGAATCATTTGCTTCTCTCAAGTGACCCTAAGCTGGCAGTAACTCACTACCAATGTTGGGCAGCTCTAGACATTTCCCCCAATGTGCTGACATCCTTAGTAAGCCCCCAACCATGATCATCACTCCCACTCTTTTGTGGGCAGTAGGCTTTGTCAGCCAGATCCTGTATGAATCTCTAGAACCAATGGGAACTCAAGGGAACCATTCATATCTCTGCCCTGGTCATATGGCCTTCCACTTTTTCTTAATGGCCATCCTTTTATTCCAATAATATAAGCCTGGTCAGCAAAATTTACAGCTCCACAGACTATTAACTGGGTGACAACTGTAAGACTCACTTTATTATCACAGACAGCCCTGACTTCATGAGCAATTCTTGCACCAATCCTCCCGCACTTGAAGGAGAACAAGTTGATAGATATTTCCTCTCTCTTTCCTACTTTCTCACAAATATCTCAAACACGTGACTTCAGCACCTGCCCAGCTAAAGCAAGCGGGTTTTCAGAGCAGATGCCTTTTAGTCATTCTCTCTTGAGGAGTTCACTGAAACCAGCCATTTCTCTGAGAATGTGGAGCAGGAAATAGCTTCCAAATCTGGAAAGATGGAGAAAGTCCTACTTAATACTGTATTCCATCTTATTACAGAGGTATAATACTACAGGAGAGTTGAGGGTGGAGAGGGTTGTAAGATAAAACACAAGTAGGACAATCAACAGAGGAGACTTTGCCTCATAGTAACGAGGTTTCAGTAGAGGTTAGTGATGATGAATAAGTACAGGGATCTAATGGCTCCACTATGTGAACGTGTGCAATTCTATTTATCTGCTTTGAATCTACCATATATAAAGCAAATGTTGGGATGCCTACCAAGTTTAAGACAGAAGCAATGTAATGGGCAAGGTAAGATGAGACAAAGACATGACTATTGTCTTACTTTTCTCATAGCTGAGACAAAATACCCAACACCTACAAATTAAGGGAAGAAAAGGTTATTTAGCTCATAGTTTTAAGAGATTCCAATTGGTAATAAGCTAGCTCTCAGGCAGGATGGCCTACAGAGGAGAGACAGCAGATGGGGAGGGTAGCCAAGCAACAAGGGACTATAACAGTGTCTTTCTATTCTTTTTTCTCATGAAGACTACTTAAGGAAATTAACCTCACACCCTTAATCTTGCTGCCTGAGCCCAGCATTGCACCAAGTATGAGCTCCTTGAAATTTTTCTTCCATGACTTACCTTCCTGACTTTTCTAGCCCTCTGGGGTCTCCACTAAAACTTTGGCTCTACACATTGCCCTCTCAGGGCACATTGTCTGGCCTCTCAGGCCTTCTCCTGAAATCTGGGTGGAAGCCTTCCTAAACTCACAACTCATTTTTAAAAATTAAATTCATTGGTACATTTTAAGTGTACATTATTTTCACATTCATCATTGAGGATCTGTACCTGCATATGGTATATCTTGATTCTTATTTTTTCCCATTCCTCTGCCCTCCTTCCAGCCCCTTCACACTCTATACACATAGGCTTTGTTTACATTTTTCCTACTACTTTCAAATATTTTCCTTCCCTTCTTTGTTTTCTCCTGTTGCTCCCAGTTCTCTTTCCAAAGATTTCTGTTCAACAATACATTTTTGAACTTCATTTACACTTTTTTTCTAATATTCAAGAAATGATATGGCATTTATACATCTGTGTTCTCTGTATTTCACTTATGAGTATGGCCTCTATGTGCATCCATTTAACTATAAATGTCTTTATATATCATTCTTTATGGCTGAGCAATGCTCTTTTATTTTTTTTTAAAAAGAAACTACATCTTCTTTATCCAGTATCTGGTTGATGGACATTTGCAACGTTTTCAAGATTTAGTTATAGCAAACTGTGCTACTATAAATATGGATATACATTTGCTTTTGTGAATATACCAAGCAGGGAAATTGCAGGGTCAAATGGGACCTCTAATCCTGGCTTTTTGAGGAGTTTCCACACTGATGTCCACCGTGATTGCACCAGTTTACATTCCCACCAACAGTGGAGATGAGTTCGTTTCTTCCCACAACTTCAACAGCATTTGTTATTGGTTGATTTCTTGGTAGCAGCCATTTTTTTTTTCTGGGGTGAGATGGAACCAGTGTTGTTTTCATCTACATCTCTCAAATGACCAATTTTGTTGAATATTTCTACATATGTTTCTTTGCTGAGACTAGGATTGTGGGAAGGGCAGATTATTATTCTTGCAAAAGAAAGACAGTCTAATGTTGATGCCATGGCATGGCTTCTGTTGGAGGCTTTCAGATATACCTATGTTGAGACTCAAGGGTAAGGACTCCAACAGAATAACTTAAAATATTTTGAACTTGGCCAGAAAGGAAGCTCAGATAATCTCATTAGATTACTTCCTTCATTTTATTTCTTCATCTGAAAAATAGCTATTCATTTCAGATATCCATTTTTGAATTGAGAACTTCAATTTTTAAAATTCCTTATATATTCTAGATTATAGTGCTTGTCTGAGGAACAGCCACATTGTAGGTAATCTTTTTGCTTTCTTGGTAGTTCCTCTTGCTGTTCAGAAGCTTTTTAATAAGATGAAATCCCAGTTGTTGATGCTTTTTGCTTCTTCTCATCCTACTGAGGTTTTGTTCAGAAAGTCTTTCCCTATGCCAATGTCTCCAAGAGTTCCTATCTTCCAGCAGATTTAGTGTTTCTGTTTTAATATTTGGATTTACATCGACTTCAGTTTAGTGCATGGTAAAAGATGTGGGTCTAGTTTTAAATTTTGGCAGGTTGAAACCCATTTTTTCCAGCAGTATATATTAAAGAGGCTCTCTTGCCTCTGTTGAGGGTGTTTGGCTCCTTTGTCAAAGATGAGGTAGCTTAGGGCTGGGGAGTTAGCTCAGTGGTTCCGGCGCCTGTCTCGCAAGCGCAAGGACCTGGGTTCGATTCCCCAGTAACCACATAACAATACTGGGTGTGGAGACCCACACCCAGCAGCAACCAGTACCACATACCACAGTGCCGGGCGTGGTGGCTCACACCTGTAATCCCAGCACTCAGGAGGCAGAGGCAGGAGGATTGTGATGTGAATTTGAGGCTGAGCTCAGGGCCAGCCTGAACCACAAAGCAAGACCCTGTCTCCAAAAAAACCTAAAAAAAAAAAAAAAAAAAAAAAGATGAAGTAGCTTAGTATGTATGGAGATTTCTGCAACTTTTAGTCTGTTCCAATGATCCTTGGGTCTGTTTCTTTTCCAGTGCCATATTGTTTTTATTACAGTGGTTTTGTAGTATAACTTCAAGTTGGAGATCATAATACTCTTTGTTGCCATGATTGTTTTTGCTTTGCATGTTGCCATGCCTTTGTTGCCATGAATTGCTTTTGCTATTCCGGGTCTGTTCCGGTTCCGGAACTGTTCCGGTTCCACATGAATTTTTGGATTATTTTCTCTAGCTCTGTAAAATATAATATTGGTATTTGAATTGATATTACATTGAATCGATATAGCAGTTTTGGAAGGATGGTCATTTTCACTGCATTGTTTCTTTCTATCCAGTAACAAAGCATATCTTTACACTTTCTGATATCCTCTTTGAGCTCTTTTTTCAGAATGTTGTCATTATCAAAGTAGATTTTTTTTACTTCCTTCATTAGACGAATTGCTAAGTATCTAATTTTTTTGTATACTATTGTGAAAGGAATTGTCTTCCTGGTTTTTCTCCCAGTGAGTCTGATATTCATACACAGAAAGGTTATTGATTTTGAGTTTTGACTTTTTATTCAACTACTCTATTGAATCTGGCAATTAAGTCTAGCAATCTTTTGGTGGAGTATTTGGGTTGACACTACAACTTTTGCATTTTCCATGTACCTAAAAGCAGCACTGCACACATAAAGCCAAAGTCTGCCACCAGCTGGAGCAGCATCCAGATTTCCTTCTCTCTTTGCCATAGGAGTCAAGCTTGTATAAACCAAATTCCAAGGAACAACTTCTTTATGCTGCCATCACTTCGTAACATGATAGTGTGTTCTATCATGTTTAAAGCACAGTCTTCAACTTTTGCAACTCCCAGGCTTCATAGACAGGAATCTTATTGGTCCTTTTGATGTATTTAGGCTGTCTTCTCTGCTGTCCTCTTCTGAAATATGGAGTTTTTCTTCCTAGACTGTTTGGTGACAAATTTCTCCTCTGTTATATCTTTACTTGCCAAAATTTTATCTGAGCTTCCTTTCTGGCCAAGTTCAAAATATTTTAAGTTATTCTGTTGGAGTCCTTACCCCTGAGTCTCAACATAGGTATATCTGAAAGCCTCCAACAGAAGCCACGCCATGGCATCAACATTAGACTGTCTTTCTTTTGCAAGAATGATAATCTGCCCTTCCCTCAATCCTAGTCTCAGGAAAAGTCTCTGGACACAAGCAAAACACAGACAAACTTTCTGCCAAGGCATAACACACACTGTCTGCAGTCCAAAATCCAGTGCAGTCCTTTTCATAATAGAAACCTACTGAGCCTGGTGTTTACCAGCAACATTTTCTGATCTGAGCTCTGACAAAAATGTCTGTGAAGTATAGCCTAAGACAATACAACTTTACTTTTTTACCTGCCATCTTTGAACCTTTCCTAACTCTCTTCCTAAAAACCAATTCCAAAGGCTCTTGAGTCAGATGTTCAGGTAATCTCATAATATTGACCCCGCCTCTCTGGTACAAAATTCTGTTTTAGTTTCTTTTCTCACTGCTGAGACAAAACATCCAACACTTACAAATTAAGGAAGGAAAAGGTTATTTAGCTCACAATGTAGATATTTCAGTCCATAATAAGCTGGCTCTACGGTAACGTGACATTCAGAGAAGAGAGGTCATGACAAGCATAAGGTAGCAAAGGGACAAGGGTCTTCAACAGTGTCTTCCCTCCCTTCTTATCTTGTCCAGACTACTTAGTGGTGCTCCCACTCTTATCTCTATTGCCCTGGATTTTGACATTGCACCAGTGAATCGATTCCAGCATCATGCACTGTAAATCCAGCCATCTCTGAAACAACCTTACCTATGATTGCCAAAGGCTTTAGGAAGACATCTAGACACAGTTCATAATAATCATAATTGATAAGAAACATTATGCAACCCAAATGATTCAGGACAAAATACTAGAAAGAGGGATGCTAATTTGTGGAGAAATGAAAAATCCTTGGACTGACAGGTAAGAGGATTTAAAGTATGTAAGTTGCTAAAAATAAAAAATAGAATAGCAAGGATGTTAGGACAAGAAAATAGGAAAATAATGGTTTTGAAAAATGATTAGCTATATTTTATAACAGCAGCTGTGATCTCTAAAGGAGGTCACTGAGCTGGACAGGGTAAATGAATAACTCGTAGTTGAGAGGTCAAGAAGATGAAAGTTTTGGAAAAATGCAATTTGCACAATCTTTTCTGAATAGGAAAATGACGCCCTGTATTAATTGTTTTCTGTAACTGAGACAAAATGCTCAAGAAAAAAATATTCAACATCTGCATTGTAAGGGTAAAGAGATGTAATTTGGCTAACAGTTTCTGAGGCTTCAGTCCATAGTCAGCTAGCTCCAATGAAGAAATATTATGGTAGGAGGGCCTGAAAAGGAAAAGATGCTCAAGGCATGCAGCCAGGAAGCAGAGAGAAAAGTAGAGGCTGAGGATGTGAGCATGTTCCTCCCAGTTAACAACCATAAATCAGGCCCCACCCCCTGATATGATGGTGCATTTACCTACAGACTCATCGATGGAGTGATCCACCAATGCATGGAGTGCCTCATGATTCAGCCACCTTCCCAAAGCCCCATCTCTCAACTCATGAGACTTTAAGAGGATATTTTAGATTTAAGCCATAACAAGTGACAAAGGGCTAAGTAATATGTTCTCAAGGATAGTTGGAGATGGAAGTGACCAGAATTGCATGAGTCTCACAGAATGAATTTTATCAAGAAAGTGAATGAGTATGGAAAGGCCAGTGATAATCAGGAGGGACATATCCATACCTCCTTCAGACACCGAAGCAGATGTCAGAGGGAGAGAAAGTAAAGCCCAGGTTTCAAAGAGAGTAGCATTCTCAGAAGATACATAGGTTTAGACAGTCGCTTAAGTCAAGGAATTGGTCATAACCTTCTGAAAAATTTATGGTGGAGATACTGTGGATGCAACAGTGGAATACATGATGGATGAGTGAAGAATAGGAACTGGAGGAGCAGAAGCCTGGGTGGTAGGAGTGGGAGGGATGGATCCTTTTATTTTGATACTGACAACAATAAAAAAGGACAAGCACCAGGGTGGTTAGTGGCTGAGTCTCAATAGTACCTATTTGAAAACTGTGTGTTGGATCCAAAGAACCTGAAAGTTTGCTGTCTAGATTTCTTATTATGCAAACTCCTGAATCTGCAGTGTCTATCTCTAGGGATCATGAAGTTGTAAGACAAAGTGTGGATTTGCTCTACTCCTTCCACACAGAATAGTAGCATTTCAACATACCATGGCTCTTTTAGATCTTGACCAGAGAAGGTAATTCTTTCAGGTAGAGCCCTGATTCATTCATGCATGCATACTTCCATTACTTTCTTTATTCATTCAGCAAACATTTTATAATACCAATTTTATAGCAGACTTTAATGTACATTGATGAATGAAAGGTGACACCTTCATGGTTCTTAGTGTCTATTTGAGATAGAATGAATAAATAACAAAACCAACCAACAGAAATATAATTATGTGTTTGGAAAGTGCTTTAAAAAGAGAAATGAAGTACTATTATAGAATAAAAAGTGACATGCTTATATAGACACTTTGTGTCCAATAAGCTTGAGATCAAATGGATCGAACCATATAGAGTTGGGAACAGAGCCATCTTGGTGAAGGTGAAAAGGAGCAGTGGAGAGTCATTGTGGTTTGCATGCATTAACTCGACAGTGGATATCCCTGACTGTAGTGGAGAAAAACTTAAAAGTAGAAAGGGAAGAGATGGATGTGTGATGTGACTGGGTAGATTCAGAATTCTTGCGTTTCAGTCCCTATGCAAAGCTTGCCCTTTCTGGATCCATTTTCTACTACCAAGTTTTCTCTAGAATCTGAAAACTGAGAACTACACCCCTTCCTCTTTACTACTGACAGTCTCAGTGATTGTGTCACACAGCCCAAGACCAGGAAGTCACAAAGAGTGTACAAAAATCTGATCTCACCTTGAATGAATAGCTTGAAACAACCTACATACAAGAAAGTAAATTTCAGGTATGTGGCATCATTACTCAGTTTAGCATGTCACATTCTAATATAGGTTATCAAATTTTATGGATAGTTACCTCTCTAATTACAGTCTATATTTTCCCTACTCTTTTTTTTTTTTTTTAAGGTCTTTTGAGACAGGGTCTCACTTTGTGGTTTAGGCTGGCACTCAGCTCAGCCTCAAACTCACATCACAGCAATCCTCCTGCCTCTGCCTCCCGAGTGCTGGGATTACAGGCGTGAGCCACCACGCCCGGCATTGTGGTATGTGGTACTGGTTGCTGCTGGGCGTGAGTCTCCACGCCCAGTATGGTATGTGGTTACCGGGGATCGAACCTGGGCCCTTGCACTTGCAAGACAGGCGCCAGAACCACTGAGCTAAATCCCCGGCCCTATTTTCCCTACTCTTAACATTGTATTCCTCTACTCTAAGAAGCCCCATGCCATCATTAGGTGCGAATATCCTCCAGGTTTCCTGACCTTGGGCGTTGGCACACAAACTACTTCCTCTATGGAATAACCCTTTCTGAATTGACCTTTAGTTTTTCACATCATCTTAGCAGCATAGAGAAGTGGTCAGACTCACAACTCCAGAGTCAAATTACCTAAGTTCAAATGCCCAGCTCCACACCTAAGTGTTTGACCTTGAAAAGCTATTATACTCTCCATGCCTCATTTTTCTCATCTGTAAGATAAAGGGAATCACAGCAGTTACCACACAGGAATATTTACATGCCCAAATTGGATGATTCCAGAAAAACATTGATTACAGCCTTGTCCATAGCAAGTGGACAATAAATGCTACTTGTTCTTATTATTACATTGCCACTACCTCCATCACTACCAGTGTTCCTGTTATCTGACTATGACATTGTCCATCCTTTTTATATATTTCAGAACACTTCTCTGAAATGTATCCTAAGTAAAGATGACTTCTACTTCTCCAGTTACCTTTTTACTAATTTTAAGTACACATTTGAATTATATAATGACATTCACGTGGGAAACATGACTGTGTCACTGATGGGTACCAGGCCCCCATGGTCCAATTACTTTCCAAGTGCCCCATCTAAGGGCATTTGAGGCTTTGGAAGAACATCTAGATATAAACCATAAAAGCAACTAAATTGTTAGGAGTTGCTATTGCTTATGATATATCATAATGAATTCAACTCATATGAAGCCCTGCTGCGGCCATGTGTTCAATCAGTGGCCCTGTACTACTAGGCAGATTGCCATGAGATTAAGTGAGGTACCCACATCCACACAGCCAGCAAAGAGCCTGCCAGAGCCTTGACCTTCATCCTGTGCCTGTCTTGCAGCTGAAACTGGACCTTAAGGGAGTCCATGCTTCCATTTGGAAGGTTCCTCAGGTCTCTGGAAAGTCCAGACTCTGCATAGTGACCTACAGAGTTCGGGTTACTGTTAAAATCATCTCTCACCCAAATTTGGAAATGGATAAGCAATTCAGTAGACCTCAAAACTTGTGTGTTGGGAAGTGATATATTACTGCCTTTTTCTGTGAAAGCCCTTTCTTAAATTTCCTAAGACAACATATGGCGTTGTGTCTATAGTTTTTTAATAAAAAGAAAAATTAGGTAGCACTTATTCTGTCTCTAGCTCTCACAGAAAAAGGCAGAGTTTCACTTGTCTACTGTCAGACCAGCCAAGTGTCCATATCTGTCAGAGTTTGTGAGAGCTCTTTAACATTCAGGGAGGTAACAGAATCCAGAAATTAATCTACCTCCTGAAGGTAAAGACTAGAGGTCTGGTTTATATGTGACAAGTCTGTATTTGTCTTTCGTCCTACAAAATAATTTTCTATGCATAGATGAGTGAACAAAGGGAAAGCACTCTGTACCACAGTCTCTTCCAAGTCCCCTATCACCCATCCAAACGAGCCACACCTGCTCAAAGACAAGCATAAACACATAGGTCAAATTCTGGATGTTAGAGAAGGGAAAGAAGACAGAGGTCATATGTATGCACGAAGCTTCCTCTTTTCACTCCTGGGTTCAGAGTAATTTTTTCACTTGCTAACTCAATGTCAGAGTCTGAGATGAAATTCAGGCTCACCAGCCAGGGGACCGAGTATGTGATGTTTGGTAAAGCAATCATTACAAAGCAACCTCACTTCTGAGCAAAAAAACTGGATGCCCTGCGGAGGCTTTGACCTGTATATTTGTTCTTTGATGGCAAAAAGGAATCATGATTCTATAGACTTGCTAGCACTAAAGACTTGACTGTAGCTTTATTTTTAATCCCAATACAGGACAAATTTTGTTGTAGTAAATCCCAGTGGCCTTTGAAAATTAATCTTGACTTCACCCTCAGCTTAGATGTGAGACAGCTCAGTGCAGGACAACTCAGGACAGGATTTGGTATCAGAGTTCTAGGTCTATTGCTTATGAATTCAGATGTGTCACTAAGACTTTCTCAGCCTTAGTAAGAGAAATATTAGTAACTTTCTCTCAGGGTGGCTTTGGGGAGGAGTTAAATGTATGTTTGTATACACCTATGTACTGATGAATGTATATAAAACACACACATGTATACATATAAAATATACACATATAGTAAATGTATAATGCATGAGAACATTGAAAACTAAGATTTATCCAAATGATAAGCTCATTTTACAATTTAATTCAAGCCTTTCTGTGGTATTTGTTTTAATTAAATTTTTTTCTTTAGTGATTATGGACTAATTTTTTTCGGCTCATAAGGTGAACAAAATATTTTTGAGATGATAGGATTAGAGCTGTAATTAATACTCATACAATAAAGTTTTTCTCTACTATAGTACCTAGCTCAGAAAATATTAACCTTTCAGAATTTATCCTATTGCCTTTATTTTGAATGGAAGTTTGTAAAGATAATTCTTACCTAGTGGGTTGCACCTGTAAATGTTTTATTTAGGTATTTTTCTTGAATTCTGAGTTGTAGAACCTCATCTCCTAGAGAGCATGTAGGTACCTTTGCCCCCACCCCCCGTCAGTAACTCCACACAGTTATGGTTCCTAGGTGTTGGAAGTGCCCCCGGTTCACTTTCTGGTATAGGCTGCTGTCAGTGGCTAATGTCAGCTGGCACTTACCATGCTCTGGTGAATGAGCTAAATGTTGCACAGAATTTTTATCTCTTAATCTACATCATATCCAAGGAAGTCCATACTAATATATTTCTCACATTACAAGAAAAGGCATGAAAGCACAGTGGGTTTTGACTGACTTCCTCAAGGTCACCCAGCTAATAAGTGACATAGGGGTACTTTGGACCCAGTGGGTTCAAATGTCTTCTGCTAACTATAAGAGAAGGTCTCAAGGTGTCCTGTGACACTGTCACTTCAGCCACCAGCAGCTTAAACTGCAGCCAGTGAACTCAGTGAAGGGTATTAATTTTTATCTGTGTATTAATTTTATGAACAAGGCATAATTTTACTTACTTTATAGATGATAAAAATGAAAGTATAACATAGTATTACCAAAACACTCACCCAACTCTCAAGATCACCAGGAGTGGGGCCAAGACTACAGTCTAGGTCTCTAGAGGTCTAAGTAGACCCCAAGTCCAAACTTTTATGATAAGCTTCACTGATTAGTAATGCTTTGACCTTTTAGCCTTCCAACTTAGTCTCTGCCTCAATTGGATATTGAGTCTTGATTTCTGGGATTACAGCTAGGCTTAGGGACAATGGGGAGGGAGGAGAGGTAGAAGAACACCAGGGTCAGGGTTTGGGCCAGAAGGGAAGTAATAATCTGAAGGAAAAAGACAAGTTCTTCAGAGAGGACTAGAAGAAGGTGATAATGTCCATCTCAGACCAATCACTCAGTACAGAACAAGAGGGAAGTGAGCATTTCTGGGCCTGTGAGAGGTGGCGGGGTTGGGAATTGCTCCTTGCATCCTCAAAAGTGAAGTCATTCCTGAGGGCAAAACATTACGCACAATTCAAAAGGTGGCTGCATCCTTTAAAAGAGCATTCAGGATGTGAACACAGAATTTGTTCTTCATTGGCTCTGTCACCCACTGTGTCATCTTTTCCATTAACCTCTGAGCCCTTGAGAAAGAGTTCTGCACTTTTCTCTGAGAAGTACTGTGACCTATGATTAAAGATACAAGGCGGAACCTTCAAGGACACAGACTCTTATTTAGACTCTTATGCAAAGGGCAGCCTCTCTTTCCTTCCCATGACGTCTCAGTTCCTGTTTCAAGACTCCATTTTTCCCAGACAGAAATCTTCATCAAATTATTTCCAGGACTTTTTCCCAGCTGTTTCACCAGTGTTTTTCTTATCTCATCTTCTCCGTTTCTACTAGGTATTCACAGAAGTTCTGGAAAATTTACATAACCTCATGTATTGGGGATGCAGTAGAAGTAGGCAAAACAACAGGCATATGGACAATCTTTTCATCTTGTTGTCTCCATACCCTTGTCTGTCTTTGCTCATTGGTTTCTGGTCTCCATTGGCCTCTGTTTAATCTCGCCATATGTCTCTGTCTTTGTGCTGCTCAAATGTGTGTGCTCAGAAACCAGCACACTCATGTTTCTCCAGGAAGTTGGTAAAGGTTGCATCTCCTCGAGGCTTAGGGTCTACTCCCTTCAGACTCATATTTTCTCACTCACTGTTCTCTTCTATTTCTATGGCTTTGTCTGAGGAAATTTCATGGTTTCTGTATCTAATTATTCATTCTTTTTTCATTCAGTCAATAACTACTTACTGAAACATAGCCATGTGGCAGGGATTGTGCTCAGACTTGTAGCTTTAAGTAGTTAGGACGAAGTCTGACAATGAGCTTCCATTTCAGTCCCTTCTTCATCATCGCAATCATCATCATCATCATCATCACTAGTTACTTGGCTGTTGCTATGGTTAAACTTGCTTGAACAACTTGCACACATTAATTTTTTTATCTTTACAGCAACAGTGACATAAATGACATTATGATGTGTATGTTTCACAATGGAAATATGAGAGTCAGAGAGATATGTCACTAAACATAGGTCACACAACTGTCTAGAGCTGTGATCCAAATATGAACAAATTTTTCTTCATAGATCCTGGTATGCATCACCTTGCTATATTGTGTTCCACTGGCCATATATGCCCCCCAAATATTTACTTCTTTAACATCTAATAAGTACAGTGGAGGAGTTTATGTTCATTGTTAGTGGGCATTAAACATTCACACTCTATGGAAAGAAGTCACTACCACTGTAATCCTGAACATAACTTCACTTGACAAACACATTTTTGTATTCTTATCATGTGCCAAGTAATATTTTCAATGCTGGGAAATATAACAACCAAAGAAACTCTCAAAACTTCCTGCCTTCATAGGCCTTACATTCTGAAGCTTAGATTTATTACAAAGGTCATAGGGTTGCAGGGGACGAGAGGTACTTATTCTTTGTGATTTAGATTCTACTAATGTCTTTAGGCTCAGATCTGAAGCTGTTTCTCTGTGAGTTTTTTAAGGCAACAAGGTAAAGTTTAATGTCTTCCTCTAGGCATTCAAAATGGCAGATGAAAACAGTCGTGTATGACAGGGCATACTTTCCAGTCTAAGCAAGTAGCTTATTTGCAATAGAGATAAATAATACCAGAGTTACTTCTAGAATGTATACATGATAACTGTAATTTAAAAGTAAATAGACATCCAATATAAATGAACAAAATATTTAAACAGGCACTTTAAAAATGACCACAGGTTCACAAAATCTTAACCTTACCCTAAGTAATCATAATGATTTATTATTGCATATCCATCAACACAGCTAAAATCAGAGACTGAAAGTACCAAGTGCTGAGGAGGGTGTAGACTGAGTAACCAGAACTCTTCTACCTTGCTACTGTGCATCCAAACTAATACAAATGCTCTCAAAAACTTTCTAGAGCTTTTAATTATAAAATCTCCTATATTCCTTGGAACATAAATAAATGCATGCACCAAAAGAAAATTTTTAAAAAGTTTATAGCTGCAATATTTTTAGCCACAAACTAAATGCAACAAATGTGGACAAATGGCTATCTTGATGAGGATATATTTATCCAATTTCATATTGTAAAGCATTAAGACTGGTGATTTATAGCTGACATAAGTGAATTTCAAAAATATCACCTTGATAAAAGAAGCCAGACCCAAAAGGACCCATAAAAGTGTTTCTTTTTCCATAAAATGTGAATGCAGGCAAGACTAACTTGTACATAGGAGGCAGGATAGTTACTTTGGAAGCAAGAACTGAGCAATAGAGGCCTTCTGAGTGTAGATAATCTTACATTTGTTCAACTAGTTGTAGTAATGAGACTGTAGTCACCATGGGAGTATTTATCAAGCTGTGCACTTGTGAGATGTCTATTTTTATATATGTGTCAGGAAAGCTTATCCTAAAGCTCAATATAATATTTACTGCTTATTATTTCTTGGTTTTTTTCTCTGCTATCCAGTGGAATTCTAATTCTGTTAAACTATTTTGAGAGTGTCTGCCAGAAAAAATTCATGCTTTTTCACCTTGAAAATATTCCTAAACCATTATAGATCAAACTGGAAAATCCATTAAAGGACTTCTTTTTTTTTCTTTTTAAAATTAATTTTATAGGTACATTTTATATACACATTGTGATCTCAAGGAAGGTTTCATTTTTATATACCACAGCACAGTGGAATGCCAGAGATGCTATTAGGCAGTAAACACTTGGTGTATGGGTAAGAAATGAACTAATGTTTTCTAAATGACATTAATAAGCTTACTTAGGATCTGTACTACTCTGAAATTGGTCTGAACCTGGACTTCAAAATTCACTCACAGTAGTTAGCAGTGAGAAGGGCTTCTGAATGGCTCTTTTTGTGTTATAAAAGGTTAGACCTTCATTGAGTTTCTGCAGAAGTAAGTCACCCAGTAAGAAGTGCTTTGTTTACTTTTAAATGTGAAAATGCTTTCATTCCCCAGGAGATTATTAATTACCAGTTTACTAATTATCCTGCAACTGTTATTCTTTTCCATAAGCCTTAGCAGTTGTTTGAATTTTTATTTAAGTGAGTAATTGGTTGGATCAAAATAATTGACTAAATTAAGACATCTCTTAATAGACTTTATTTGGATGTCAGTGTGATTTTCCTCCTGGTGGTATGTAACAAATGCAATGTCTTATAATAAGCTGGTCACTCCTGAAGAGATCCTTTAAAACAACAGACAAAGCCCCCTCTGAAGACTGAAAGGAATTGAAGTATTCTTCAAAAAGAAGCTATGAACTCGTTTGTGTTTTGTGTTTAAACCTTGGTTCACCAACAAAACTCAAGGCCTGAGTCAAGATACAGAAGAAAGAATATAGACGTTAGCATGAAAAATACTGTGAGGAGGAAGAAAATGGTCAGAGGGTGTTCAGAGTCACGTGTCATTGCCAGACCACACCTCAGCACAGGCCTCTGCCCAGCTCCCTTCTGGCAAGGTCAAGTCCAAGGCACCTCCTCCGCCTTGTTAAGTTTTGTAATCTTCCCCCTCCCACAAGATTCAGTATATAGTGACTCTACTAGAATCTTTTAAAAACACTTTCCAACTCCTGAAACATTCTCATTTTATAATGTAAACTTTCACTGATAAAGTAGGAGTTGCTTGAGTGATAGTTTTTGTGATCTAAGAACATAGCATAGTCATTGAACAGTGAACTGACCAAGGAGACGTGAGCTAATATCTAGGAGAGTCATAGCCAGGCAGGTCCTTTTCCTACTTTTTAGTCAAGGTGCTTTTCCAGTGAGAAAACACACTATCTGTAAGGCTTGGTGATTCTTCTGCTACACTGTACCAGGATGATCCCTAATCATCAGTTAGGCTATTCTACAGTGAGTCCAACTAAGGATTTCTAAACCTGCCCCGCTGCATTTATGTTCACCTAGCTGCTAGGTGCAGGCTGCTCAAGTGAGTGGGTCCTCATTAGCTGTGATGAGGTGGGGCCGACACAAGAGAAGGGCTGCGGTGGGTTCCTCATCAGCAGGAGACAGGACTCTTGGCATAGGGCTCCCAATACTGGGACACATGCTATAACTGGAGATGACTTTAACAGCCTGAACTAGGAAGAGGTTGTGTATAATACCAGGTTTTATATTAAACAAAAATAAATTTTCTCTAACGCGAGTTTTCAGACAGGTTGTCCTAATATATTAACTTCTGTCTGTGTTTTGAATAGTCAATTTCACGGTGAAATGAGTTCTTAATAATATATTTACCACCTGGGAGAAATCTCCTAGCCATCTGGAAAGGAGAGGGGATTTAGTGCCTCCAAACACAGATTGGATTTTTTCCAGAGTTATTTATTTATTTTTACACCAGGCAGAAGTGGGAAGGCCGTGGCTTCTGCCTGTATGCTCCAGGAGCTTGGTGTAGACTGTGTGGCTGTGAGCGTGCTCAGTCCCCTCACCAGGAGGTCTGGCTCTGTTGTCAGGTCTCGCCACTCACCGTGTCATGATCCTGAAAGGGAGTCCCTTTGTATACCGATTACTAATAGGAAGTGGGAGAATAATACACTTGAGAGTCCAGCTTTGTTTGTGGGGGAGACAGAGTTATGGTTCTCCATGAAAAATACCAGTTTCAGACTCTGACTGGCACAAATTAGTTTTGTTAGAAATTACTAAGTCCCTCTGGGTGTCATTCTCTATGTTCTCAAAAGTAGAAGTAGTTATGCCTACCTCTCAGTGTTGTGAAGTTGAGGTAGTGTATTTAGTTTATGCCAGTACCAATGGTTGATATGAAAGTGATTAGTGGCAAATATGGGACAGATGAAAGCATTAAATATGGCTATGTATGTGTGGGGCATACAATTCAATGTGCATACTCAAATTGGTTTAATAGACAGCACTGGAACTACATGTATAAAAAAAGTGTTTGATGTAATTGTAAAAAGAAGTTCTCAAGAATATAGAAATATTCCATTTTCCATTTTTTCTGCAGAGTTCTGCTGAGTACCTGCTCTATATCAGGTATTCTGTGAAGTGCTTTACATGTGTTTTTAATAAAACAAGTATTCATACCTTTTGTGAGTCTATATTTTTTTTTCAAATTAATTCTATTTGTACATTTTATATACACATCATGATCACACTCAACACTGAGAATTTGTACCAGTGCATGACACAACTTAATTCTTATTTTTTCCCATTCTCCTGCCCATCCTACAAACCCTGCCCTCATACACTGAGTTTATATTCTTACGGAAGAGACTAGATCTATGATAGATGATAAATACAAGACATAAATAAATCATGGCTTATGTTTTAAGGTCAGCTCTTAGAAGAAAACAGAATAAGTTTCAGGAAGTTCCAGGGCTGGAACAGGTTGCCATAACAATAAATATTCTAGATAGATGTCATTTACAAGCTAACATTGCAGCACAGATTTGAAAGTGATGAACTAATTAAGGATGTAGGGTCTTATTCTGAAATAAATTAATAGCCACTTGGGGAGTTTTGCAAAGAATGACAAATTTTAACACCATCTAAGAAGAATTGTGCATTATTTGAGGCTAGATTTGGATGTGTGTGAACAACATGTAGAAAGAGAAGTCAGGAAGGCTTTGGGGAGATCCATAAAAGAGCCAGAATTAGCCAAAACAGGTGTGATAGCAGTGAAGTGGTACTGAAGGGTGATTGGTTTCTCAGTAGATCTTTAAGGTGGAGCTATGTCATTTGCAGAAGACTCAGTCTGGAGTGACCAGAAAGGGTGGGGCCTCCAGTGCTGCAGGGGTGCCACCTGCACAGCTGGAAGGGTAGGCCTCCCAGCTGCATTTCAGAGGTTCAGGTTGTGAGTGGACCATCCTGGGAGGTCAGGCTTGGATTTGAATTTGGAGATTGTCACATTTAGTGTGTCTATTAGATGTAGGCAGTAAGAGAGCAGGCGAGTGCACACACACTCTTATAACTCAGGTGTGTGCCACACACACACATTTGGATATAGGGCATAAATATGTGATTTAAAGTCATGAAACCAAATGAGATATAGTATATTTGGAAACAGGGAGCTCAGTGTTCTTGATAATGTTTCCAGGATGATGTGGGATAAAAGCCTAATTCAAAAGAAGTTAAGGAAGACTCTGGATGGTTGAACAGGACATAGTGAAAGTGACAACTTCTGTAAAGGTTTCTTTTCCCTCTGCAAAGTGGAGGTGGGTGGGATTCAGAGCTCCTTCTGTTTTAATGAGATAGACAGGACACATTATATGTAAGTGGGAATGACCCCCAAAGAGAGGGGAAAAGACTGAGAGGGAAGAATGGGTGCCACGTACCGAATGCTGTCTTGCGTTGCTCAGTAGCCCTTACTCTGGGAGAAAACCAGGGTATCAGCCATGGCCCGCAAGTGCAGGAATGCCAAGTCCCAGGAAGCTCTTCTCTGACAGCTCTAATTTTCTCAGTGAAAGAGGAGGTGAGTTCATCAGGTAAATCTGAAGGTCGTGGGGGACAAGCTGGAGATAAAAAAGAGGGTTGAAGTGATCACCTCGGTGGGGTGGAGGGGGATGGCAAATGAACTAACAGGAAACTGATTTTTCCAGCAAAGCGGGGCTCTTGTGAGCATCTCAGGATTGGTTTAAACTGAGATCACTCAGTTTATGGTCAGTTAAATAGATTTAGTGTATATTTTCGAGGCATTTTATGGGTGATGCACTGGTTTTGGCTCTGGTGACATGAAAACGAATATGTCATAGTCACTGCCTCCTAAGAAGTCATAGACCTGAAGCAATAAACTGCAATATGAAATTAATAACTAGAGTAAATGTAATAATTGTATAATTGAGTTATACTTATTGTTTTGGGGAGTATTGCCAAAAGCTGTTGCCAACTCTAGTGACAGCCAGCTGGTGATATATTTCATAGCAGAATCAGCATGCAGTGCTACACGGTGAGCTTCCATTTCCTCAGTAAACATTTACTAGGTGTCCAGCACTGGGCTGCCCTGGTGCTACCACAGCAGGAAAGATGATTTCTCTTCTCAAATCACTCGCTATCCTGTGTGGTAACTTCCAGATTAGTAGCACACTAGAATCACATGGGCACTTCTAAAAATTTGGACACCTAGGCCATATCTCATACCAATAAATCACAACTCTTAGTGTTCCCAGGTGTTACCAATGTTCAATGGAAGAAGAGAATTGTGGATTTAGGAGAGACAAAGAAAACAGGAAAGGAAATATAGATGTGATAAATGCTGTCATGTATGGGATCACAAAGTGTTAGGAGAGCCCAACTGAGCTTTTGCAACCCCATTCAAGGGACCTCAGAGGAGCCAGTTGGCCTGGGTAGGGAATGAATGAGAACCACTGTATGAAGGGGACAAAGGGAGAGTATTGTGTTCTAAGGCTGACGGGAGATGTGTAGCAAAGACCCAAAGGATGAGAGATGATATCTCATTCAGAAATATGTGAGTGGTTTTTTAGTGCCAGAACTCTGGGGACAAGAGTAGAAGAAAGTGTCAAGATATGCTGAGTCAGACAGACAGAACAATATTGGTAAGTCTGTCCCATAGTTGTTCCCACAGTTGTTCAATTCCCCATTCATAGTGGAACAGGAAGACTCCTGTATCACCCCAACCCCAGTCAATCAGACTAGCTTAGCACAAGCCAGCAGCACCTGGAGAAAGTTTCAACCATGTCACAGAAAAGAAATGGCACTTTCTAGGGTTTCTGAGATGGGCCATACATTAGTGAGCAGGGACTGAGCAGGGATTGTCCCTATTTTGTAAAGTAATTGAGATGCTAAAATATCCTGTGGTCTTTTGTTTGAAGCATGTGAGTCCATGAGATGTTACTGCTATTTTGTGGTGGAACATATGGGTCTGAGTGAGCTGGTCTTAAAATATTTTGAGCTTAGACTATTTGTGTTGTGCGTCACAGTTTTGTAGAGTGGTTCTGTTTTGGAAGTCAGCACAGTTCTGCAAGCAGTGGTGTCTGTTTTCTTTCTCACGACTTGCTGTACTAAGAATACATGGCAAGCTCAGAGAGCCACCACGACACAGGAGTTTCCCATGAAATACTGTGCTGCTTATGGGCTGATCCAGGAAGTGATCTAGAGATGAGCCAGCACCTCTGCCCAGGATGCTCAGGCACAATGGGAACAGTCACAGAAAACTGGCCTCTTAAGAGACTACACCAACAGCATGTTGGTCAAGCACTTCAGACACAGAAGAAAACCTTGCATACTTTAAGGCATGTACTCTTAAATTAGCTATTACTCTTTACAATGTAAATATTCCAATTATGTAGTAGAACATGATAACAACATGCACAAAAAAAGTACCTCCTTTTCTCACATCCTAACACTTTTGCCAAATTTACTTTAGATCTCATTACTAGAGAGTGTATTGACTATTAGGTATCAGCAGAATGCCCTACCTATTCTCTAAAACCATTCTACCTGCCCCTTTCTCCCCTCTCCAGCAGTCTCAGTAATGAAGGAGTTATTGAATTGTTCTTTTCTAATGCGTTTATATGTGGAAATAAAACACAGTATTTTGTGATATGTTTTCAACTATTAAAAATAGTTTCCATTGGATTATAACCTTTAGTTACTTGTCTCTCCTTGTGCAACTTCATGTTTCTACGATTTGATTGGTTCCTATCACACAGACACAAGCACCCAAGGATGCGCACATGGACACACACGTGTGTGCTCAAGTCCCATTCCTCCATTTTAATTGCAGTATAATATTCCACAGTACAAATGCAGCACTATTTGTGTCTGTTGTTAGAGGGCATTTAGGTTGTTTTTCCCTATTTGGGACAAAGCTGCACCAAACATTCTTGAATGTGGCTCCCCATTACACGTGAGAGAGAATTACTGAGTGGGAAAGGTAAGGACACCTCCAAAATTTCTAAATGTTGCCAACTAGCTTCATAACATAGTTTTACCAGTTTATAATCTTCTGGGGTGTGTGCACCTAAGCAGTTTGCTGAGCATGTAATGATATCTCATTGTTGTTTTAATTGGCATTTTCCTGATTACTAGTTTGGTTGAGCATCTTTATATGTGCTTAGCAGCCATTTGGTTTTCCTCTTTATGAACTGCCCATTTTTTCCTACTTTTTTTTTTTTTTTTGCCTTATTTCCCATCTTGGTTGGCAAGTAGGTTTCTTTTTTTGAACTTTGGGGACTATGTAATTCCTTTCTTGTTGTAGGCATCACAAATGTAAATTTCTTCTCCCAGTGAGTTAATTACATTTCCAACCTATGATTCTTTTCAGAGGTCTTTTTTACGTTTAATGAACTAAACTAGTATTTTCCTTTTTGAGTGTGTGCATATGCATTTGCACAAAAATAACTTCCTACATCAAGGATATAAAATTCTTATTTGTACTCTAAAAATGGAAAATGCTATTTCCACATTTAGCTCTTTTTAAAATCTATCAGCAGTTGATTTTTGTGTGTGATATGGGGCAGAGGTCTCAGAACCTTCGCTGTTTCCTCAAGAATGTATAATGTGGTTTCTTTCCTCATCCAATCACATGTGTTGTGTTTCTGTTCAGGATTTCCATCCTGTTCTTCCAGTCTGCCTTTCTGTTCTTGTATCTATATTACAGCAACTTACTAAATGCAACTCTGACATATGTCTTGCTGTCTGGTCCTCAACATTTATTTGTAAACTTTTGTTCATGCACCTCCAGGTAGTGTGCAAGTCTCTTGTGATTTTTACTAGAGGTGTATTAATAAAATTTATAGAATAATTCCATGTGAATTGACATATCTGTTGTACTAAGTTTTCTGCTCCTGCACACATGATATGGTTTCATTTATTTTAGTCTCATATTTGAGTTTTCAATTAGGTTTTATAATTTTTAATCTATTGTGCATTTTCTGTATAATTCTTCCCACAAACCCCAGGTTTGCTGTCATTGTAAATAGTTTCACCTGTAATATTAATATTTATTTGTGTGGAACAAGTGCTTCAAATTTAATTAGTATTTCTATAATGATCTTATATTGAGCAACTTCTTAAACTCCTTTATTAATTCTGATTAATCTTTCTTCTCACCTGGGTTTTCTACCTAGGTAACCTTATCATTGGACAGTCTCTTTTTCTCCTCTCATCTTCATTATCTTCCTTTCCTACCCTTCTGATTTTCTTTGCGTTTCCATCATACATATATTACATTTCATTAAAAGAGTGCTTGATATTTTTTGAAGTGAAAAATGATGCTTTTATCCCCCTCACAACTGACCTGCTCTCCAATACATAAATGTATTAGTTACATCAAGAGCTTGGCTGGAGGCAAATACAGAAGCAAAAACTAGAGAGAGCCTGAGAGTGTTTCTGTATGACGAGGTCAAGGATACCTGCTGACCAGAATGGAAAATAGCTCCTTTAAGCCAAGTCCTCCACAGCGACGACCAGAGCCCTAACCTGGATCTGATAAATGGGAATTTGTCTTTACAACACCTGCAGGAGCCCTGCATGCACACAGGAGCCCAGGAAGTCCTTATCCTTCAGAGCACAACGCCCCTTTATCCACAAAATCTAGTGTATGTAACATGTTTTCTGAAATTAAACCAAGTTTGCCTGGTGAGGATAAAACAGTTTGGTCATTTAAGAAGCACACACACACACACACACACACACATTTCTACACACACACACACACGCACACAGTACTCAAATAGAATTCTCTCTAAAGGTGAGAATAATCTATTTTCCTCCTCTAGTTTTTAAATCAAAACTATTCACATGCATAAATGATCCAAGCAGTATTTCCTATTTGTATCCTCACTAACTGGTTTCATTTAACTCGTGGCTTGTGTGTAACTTGTATTAGTTTTACAAGTTAAGCAGAAATTATTCTGCACCTAGTAGTATTCCTTAAGCTTTTTAACTTCTGATGATACTTTTTTAAATGTCACTTGTAAAATTTGATATTTTGTAATTTTTTAAATCATTTTTTATATTTAAAATGTTTTCAAATTTACCAGCAAGTATCATTCACATAACTGAAAGATTCTGTTGAACTTTATTTATTATTATATTAATTTATTTATATTTATATTTATATTTTAATTTATATTTATTTATTTATTATATGTTAGCTTATTAGCTTCCTGCTGGATTTATTATATACTAATTTTATTGTAGTTCTAGTACTGTTCCTGTATGCCTTTTCTCTTATTTTTAACCATAGTAAAAGAGACTTTATAGTTTTGTTGTTTCTCAATTTTATTAATCCTCATGGATTTTTATTTATTTTTTAAATTAGCAGTTAATTATTTATTTTATAGTCCTTTGAACTAATTCTGGTTCACCTGTAATGACAGCAGATGGTTAACTCATCGATTTTTAATCTTTATTTTTAAAAATATATACATAACCCCTTGTAAGTTAAAAATGCATTCAATGCACCCACCTCAGCAAATATCCTCATTTAGCAACACAACATTCTGTAGAAAGCAACTTCTGTTCCTAATTGTGAGGCTGAATGAGATAAGGGTCTTTGCCTCAGACCAGCATTACAAGAGATCAGATGGTGCACCATATGCCTTGGAAATATTACAATTTATAATTTTAAGTACATTTTTCTTGAATCTCAATCAATTTTTTACATAAAATAAAAAATTTATAAGTTGGATTATCATAAGTCAGAGACCATCTGTGTGTATATATATGTATATAATACAAAGGTAAATATGTAAAAATTATGGCTTGCTTATGGCTTAACCCATGGTACGTAACCCATGTGTACTTGAAAAGAAAGCATACTCTAATTTGTTAGATTCACATCTCTCAGGGACAAGTGAGAGGTCAGGAGCTGGGTGGGCTGGTTCTGGGAGGCAAAGTATGGTAGTACCTCTCATGTGTGAGAACTGGGCCCTCTCTCTCACCTGGGGCTGAATGACAAAAACCTTGGAGAAAGACAAGACTAAGGCAGACAATGGGATAAGGAATGGTGAGTTCTGTGATCAGCATTGGAACAACTAGAAACTCAGCACTTCAGCAAAATCTGCACTAAAAGGCCCAGGTCTTAGCACAGAAACTCTAGGAGAGAAAGAGCAAAGTAGGAACCTGATCATGAGATTATTGTTAAAGTTCCTGGTCCTGTGATTGCGGGTTTAATTCCAAATTTACATTTTTTATAAGGTTGTAGGTACCATGCTGTTTTTCTAGTGAAAGAGAAATATTGATGACATCACAGCATTAAATTATTATGAGACTTAAATGAGAAAATACTTTTTCTTTGAAATGTAATAATTTCTCTAGTGTAAATTCAGGGCTTACCAACTGCTGTATGTTTGAATTATCTTAATTCTACTAACTTATAATAATACCAATACTCATGCTTAGTAATATTAAATAAGAGGAAAGAAATCTGTGGAGCTCTGCTGTACAAGGCCGGAGGTTGTTCACAGGACCTGGATGTCGACCACACCCGCAGCAGGAGGCCAGAGTCTGTGCTCATTTTAGAATTTGGGCAGCTCCCCTACAAAGTAGATTACCTTTCTGGGCTTCCTATGGATTTGCAGCCCTGCTGCACCACCCTGTTTTCTCCTGCTCTAGCGTTAACATTAGGTCAGGAATCATCCACAGTTGATGGAATATTTTGCTGGCTCTACACTCTGTGCCCTGATCATGCTCTGGAGCTCAGCACCTAACAGGAAAGATGCAGCTGTGAGTGTATGGGGAGTGGTACCAAGATGCATAGTGGCAAGGAAGCCCACCAGGTCTTGTCACTTCGCTACCAGGACAAATCATGCTTTAAACACCAGAGGCCTATGCACACAGGGCTCCCCTCTGACAGTATTTCAAACCACTTGGTGTGATTTAAAATTATTGTGAATAATGTTTTCCATGTGTGTTACTCACAGGAGAGCTCTTCCTATTCTCAGCCCCTTTTCTTACCTTTTAGGAGAAGGTTAGGATATTACATCTACTGCTGGCAGCCACCCATCTTGAGTAGTAAGTGCAGTGCTCTCCTTGTGTTGGCTTTTACAAAGACAGCCATATATCAAGCATAAGTACACTTAAACTGTTATTTCTGTAAACTGTGAAGAGAAGTCTAGACGTTGCTTTTCAGAATACTTCTAGCTCTGGAAATAAACAGCTTACTTGTCTAGGAGTCAGCATGTGGATACATTCTCGGTACTCAATATCTATGTTCATAAGGTAATTATTTAGATTGAGAAGTCAGGATATTGATAGTTGATCCCTATTCATAGCAGTGCCAAATATATATGCACAGAATTATGATGATTACAGCCAAATTAGCCATCCAGCAGAATAAGTATGCCAGAGCACAAATCCCTAGTTGACCAGTTCCCCCATGGTTCAACAGAAAATCTATGGTGTTAATAGTTTTCCAGGTGGCAGAATGGATTGCCTCATCTGGAAATTGCTTAGCTGCCTCTCACACTGCAATTTTTTCTATCTGCTTGGTGGAAATGATTCCAACCTGACCATTACATGCAATGAGCTTTAGGATTAGTTCAGTGCCTTTTCTTGCAATTTTATTTAATGCCCACCTAACATTTGCTCTGCTAAGCACTGTGATGGGTGAATAAGACATGGACTCATCCTCAAAGGGCACAGAGTTGAAGCACTGGGGCAGGTATGTGGACATTCCACTGCTTCAAATGCCAAACATGAACAGATACCAGGAAATCCAAGGTTTATTGCACCCAGAGGACTCCAACTACAAGGGGGCAAGGCTTCTCAGAAATCTCATGTTAAATCAGGACCCTCATGTACGCACAGATTTTATTGAAGTAGAGAAGGAGATCGAGACAGGTGAATAAAAATCAACTGGATAGAATGTCTAAGGAAAGAGTGTCTAAGCTTCTGGCTCGCCTGGGCTACAGGGACTGGCAAAGAATTCTCTGGGGCCACGTATCATCTATAATATGATTAATGTATAAGAATAACAAAAGTAAGCTCATTCAATCATCTTAAAAAGTAATGCAACAATCCCCACTTTAAGAAACAAATAATTTACATGTCTGGTAACAGTAAGTGCCTATCTTGACAGGCACACATGTGAAAGGTTGAAATATCATTATTGGTCATCACTGTGTTTTATTTGCCAAGTCACGTAAGTCACGCTTCTGACACCCATGAGTTTGGAGCTGCCTATTTGTGGTAGGGACAAGAAGCTGAGGCAGCACTGCCCCATACCTCCTTCCACACAGCAGTCTGGAGAGGTCTTTATGGTCTATGTGAGCACTGTGCAGTCAAGTCCTGACTGATGCTGCTTAATACTACTCAGTCAGGTTTACGATTGTGGGGGGACCACATTAGTAGTGGTTTAGGTCTGCATGTATCCCACAGGCTGTCGAGTGGACAAAGACATAGAATTTTTAATATTACTTTTGCATATGGGTCACAGGCAGTTGCATGCTGTTAAAACATAAGGTGTGGCAACAGTATCAGGAACAGGAAAGAAAGGTAGGACTCGGGTCATGACTGACTTTGCATTACACTAATGGGTCTGAACTTCCCCCTGTAGATGATGGAGAGGCACAGCTGGATTCTGAGCAGCCAACTACATAAGAGTAGATTGTGCATTCTGGAAGCTTTTCTCTAATTTCAGGGCAGACTATCAGGTGAGAAAAAGCCTTTGAGCTCTTATAAGCCTGTAATTTTAAGGACTCAGGGTTATGCCTCATTCAGGGTTATCCCTCATACATGTTGTATTAGTTATTATTTTCAATAGGCCACTTTCTTGTGGAACAACACAACAGATATTTATTATCTCATGGCTGCTTTTGGCCAGGACTCTGGACACAGTTTGAGTGGGACCTCTGTGTTTTAAGACTGAAATCAGGTACCTTCTGGTGCTATAGTTACCTTGAATTTCTATTATAATGAGTTCAACTTCAAGTTCATTCAAGTGTTGGTAGCAAAATTTGGTTCCTTCTGGGCTGCTGGCTAAAAGCTTCCTTAGGTCTTTCTTTTTTAAAAAATCTGAATCTTTATAGCTACATTATTTATATACATCATAATCACACTCAACATTGAGAATTTGTATCAGCATGACTTAATTTTTATTTTTTCCTATTCCTTCACCCAACCTAAAACACCACCCCCCCACCGACCTTTTTAAGTCCTTTCTTGCCACATAGACTTTTACATATGGCAGATATAGCATGGACATTCCCTTCATCAGAATTAACAATACGGAGGGAAAGATGAAAAAGTGAACAAGATGTAGAGTGTGGTCTCCTCTAGTCTAATCTCATCACCTTTGCTATATTTAATTAATTAGATCTTCCCAGATCCAGCCCACATTGAAGGGGGAGAGAATTATATAATGGTACAATAACAAGGTAGTTGGAGGGGTCCTCTGAGACCATCTTGGAGTCTGGCTACAGCTCACGAAAAGTGTCTAGTATTGTTAATAATTTAATATGTGGTATATGAGACAAACACATTCTCTCTGTTATTTATCTTAGTATTTTACTAGAGTTTGCTGAGTATCTTATCTGTGTGTTATTTGATTGAGTGGAATTTTGATAAAAGATTCTAAAATTGGCATTAAAATAAAGGATATTCTGAAAAATATATACATATAAATTCTCATTCAAATTTCCTGTCCTGTAATACATGCCTAGCCTGCATATTTTCCTTTGGATTATTGCTACTTTAAAGGCTATTGATGAATACATGGAACACCAAGGTAGTAGTAACTGTCCAGATGGAGTTTCACTGATTATTTTTAACAAACAGTTGGTCCCCTTTTCTTTCCATCTAATAATATGAAGTTTGTGCCATTTAAAAAACTTTTTCCTCTACATGAAAACTTCTTTCTTACCAAATTGGTACTATCGGTAGTTATGAAATGCACAGAGAGCATTGAGATGCTGAAGTCAGCACAGATGCTTCTACAGAAAACACAAGTTTTTTGTGCACTCATTCTATCAGTGCCTTTTCCCATTCTCCTTGGACAGAGCTACTCATGTCTGACCTTCGACAATGATACTGATATCATGCTCATTTCCAAAGCACCATTAGTGACTATTGTTTAAATAGACTTTATTCTTCCACCAAGAGCTTTCACAACTGTCACTCACTCTTAGTTCTTATACTAGGTCTAGAATGCCATATTGGCTCAAAATTTCTTACTTTGGAAATATTGGAGCCAGAACTGAAGTTCAAATCTTTGAACCTCTGCTCTTTGAAACATGTCACAGTGCACAGTAGATTTTCAACACTGTCTTTTTTTGTTTGTATGAATTAAAAAATTCTATTTGAGTACTTAATATAGTACTTTCTAATGCTTCTAGGAAAGGTCCCTTAAATAAATACTTACCAGATACCTGAATTCTTTTGCACAAGCTATTTTTTTAAGATTAGGAAATATAAGGCTTCCCATCTATCAAATAGCTGTCTGATTGTTTCACCTAATAACAATAACATGAGACTTGATGGTTCATTATAGGTAGGTTTTTAACCATTTCTTGATGTGGCTTACCAATGATGTGATTCAAGCCAAGTACAGCACTAGACAAATTAAAAATTTAGAGAGACATGTTGATGTAGCGCCTGTTCTCAGGAAGAATTGCAGTTTTTGTCAGTTATTTCTGACTGTTGGTGTTAAATAGAATTTATGAGTCCTTTAAAGACAATGGTCCTTCCAGAAAATTTCTATACTGACAAAAGGCATCAGATGGAGTTGCAACACCATTTATAAGTTAACCAAAATTTGGGTTTGGGGTGTTAGCTAAGACCTCAGATCTAGAGGTACATGATTTTTTGAAGGTACTGAGGTTACAGTGACCACAAATAGCCTAACACCAAAGATTAGCTTTAAAGGCTTGCTAATATTAACATAAACATAAAAACTTCAAATAATCTATCAATGGCTTAAATGCAACTTTGCATTCAGATTTGTAGCTTTGTGTATTGAGTAGCAATCAAACTGAAATAAAGAATTGCTGCACAAGTAATAACAGACAATGAATATTCACTTAGTCTCTTCATTAGTTAAATTGGCATCCTAGCAGCTTTTATGAGATGGCACCCCACAGTGACCACAAGAAAAACAAAAGGTACTTTGCCTCCTTACATTCCCTCTGTTCCACTTGCTGCATGCTCAGCATGCATATACACTCCCAGGAAGTGACTGGTTTCCTGGATGGGTTGGAAACCTGGAAAGTGTGCATTTCTGTTAAGGAAATGGAGAGCAGGAACAGAGGTAGGAACTGGGTGTGGGTTTCTTTTTACACAGACAGTTAGCTTGTCCTTTCAGGTACAAGGTCATCGCCCTCAATTCTCTTAAGCAAAACCAAGAATAAACAACAACAAAAAAAGAGAATTAGCTGCAATTCCTCTGGGTAGGTAGTGACCGCTGAGGGGAATAGTCTAATGAGGTGAGCAGCAGCAATCGATGGTGCGAGGGAGGGAGCGGCAAGGTCAGTAGGTTGGGCTATGCCATCGGATTTGGCTGGGATTGTTCAGTCAATATACAACCTGGCAGAAAATTACGATCAACAAGCCACCATCCTTAATTCAGGTGTATGCTCAGGGGAGTGCTCTGACTCACAGGGTCACCTCATGAAAGGAATAGGCAATGGGTTTCTTTCCAGACTTCTACTAGCAGAAGCATCTAGCAAGCCAAGTTATATGCATAGAGATAACTCCTATTGCTCACTCATTGGTTCCATCTGTATACTATCACCCTTGCATTTCACTGCTGTTGTGAGTCTGTCAGTTGCTGATGATGTGCCCTCTAAGAACCTATGTCTGAGTTGAGTTGGTACTTGATATAGTCCATGGGAAATCAAATTATAATGTGATCCATTGATTTCTTTGCTAAGTCTAAAGAGCAGTATTATAAGTTCATCTTGTATATAATTATTATTGTTAAACTGACCTAGAAAAATTATTAAGTGAAAGTTAAAACTTTTAGGGGAGATCCCAGTGTTTGATATCCTTGGCATCCTGGAGCAATAGTGATTTCAGAATACTAGACCTATCAATAGCTTGGCAAGAGAGTGGGTCAGCCTAAGGAATTAAAAAAAAATCATGAGTTTTGTTGTTTAGCTAGTATTTCTATTCAACATGGATTTTATCCTGTAGTAAATCTAAAAATTGACATGTCCATTTTCCACTCCCCTGGAACCTCCCATGGTTGGGTAGCGGGGTTTAATGTGTGCCTGGTTGCTGGTACAGGAGGACCCTGGGCAGCTCTTCCCCTCTGTGAGCCTTGCACCATGTTGTAGGCTTCTCTGTCCCTCCTCTCTCTCGCAGTACCTCTGGGGACACATGGACACAGTGTCATTCTGTCCTACTAGACGGTGAGCTGCTTAAGGACAGTAATGTCCCCTGCACTGCAAAACTCACAGTTAATGTTAACCACTGCCATTCAGAGGACCTAAAATGGCCCACAGATTACTTAAGATCTTGGTGAAATAAAATGGAAGACACAGCAAAGCAGAGAAAGAGAAAGAAGCAAGGGTGAGGAAAATGTTGGCATTTTGGTTAAAGTTCTGAGGAAAGATTGGGATCGCTTTCCATTTCATCTTCTAAATCAATTTGCCTGCCAGGAGCTCAGGTCTGGGATGCACACCACGTTGGGATGAGCCGGCTGCTTTACCAGCTGCTGGACTTGCTGATAGAATTGTCCTTGATGTTCAGGGAGAGAGAAAAAGCCAGAGACTGACAGAGAGAGAGTGCGAGGCAGGTTCCTGCAGAGACAGAGTGTTGCAGCCTGCTGAGCCGGCTCCCCACGGAGCCATGAGCTGTGTGCAAATGGCAGTCAGTGTGTGCTTTGAAGCCTCCAGCCTTGGGAACTTCAAACAAGGAGAGGACAGACAGATGATCTACGGGAAATTAATATCTAACAGGTTTAAAAACGGCTCTTCCTGTCACCTTAATCTCCTGCCTGCTCACTGACGGTATTTACTTTCTGAACATGATGAACATTTAATACAACAGAGGCTCCCACACCCTTAATTTTCCTAAATCAGAAAACCTTACATTTCAATACCATCCACGTGCACTGTTTCTGTCTTCACTTGACTTTGAACTGCTCCTTTCTCTAAGGTCTGCAAGGCTCCCTGGGGAGCCAGGAGCAGTGTGGATTGAGGAAGGAACTGGCCTAGCAAATTCAACAGACTCCCCCTGCCCTGGCCTCTCAGCAGTCATCCTGAGGGTGCCCTGGTGAGCATTTTGTGAGATGGTACCCGCTGGGTCGGGTTCATGCCTTCTGCCTCTTGCCTGGATACAAATCCACAGATGCCAGGAGCCGGTGGCTGATTTCATTACTGGAGAAGATGAGGTCCTCTGGGAATACACCCTAGAATGAAATTTGACAAGTGCGTGCCATCCATCTCTCTCCATCTCAGTTTCCTCTCTCCTTTGCCCTTTTTCTCCCCCTCCCTCTCATCACCATCTATCTATTCATTCCCTCATCTATCTATCTGCTCATTTTGGCAGGTAATTAACCTACAAATACTTTTAACACTTAATATTCACCCAGAATTATACTTGATGCTGGGAATAACAGAGGAATGGTGCATTGGGCCAATGTTAGTGTGCATGTATTATTTACAGAGAGACTCCTTGTGTATTCCTGTTCTAGTGTTACTGCTTTGAGGCTTGCTTCTAAGGCAAACTAGAATGACTGATCTATCTCCTAACTACCACCCCTGAAATTCTAAACTACTTGTTCTCACCATCTGCCCAGCTTTATCCTCATCGATTCAGAAAAACCCAGCATCCCCTGGCAGCTTGTCAGAACTGCACAGTCCAGGGTCACTGAGCAGAGAGTATCTCAGAACTGTGTGTTCCAATGAGCTCTGCAGATGATACTGAAACACATTAAAGTCTGAAGTCCACTGTTCTAAGTTACTTCCAACTTCTAAACCATCAGCATTGTTCTGCCTGAAGAAGTTCCCAGCATCCTAATAGGTGAGTGACCAGCTGACTTGATAAGCTAAATATAGCCAAATGATAAAGATAATAGGCCATACATGAAGTCATAATATGTATATAATTAGGCAACAGCAGAAATGTGAGTTGCTCCCTGGAAGCTTAAAGGTATTTCTTCTAAAAAATGTGCACAGAGACTAAAATAGTGTCAACCCTGTGTAAGCTACCCAGCTCATTGTTTTTATTTCCAGATCACAAAGAGCTCTACATTCTTTTTGTATAAAGCCTCCATGGTATTTACCTTGCTATACTCAGAGCAAATATTTGGATAACTGCCCCCATTGCCTGTATATGAAATCACTTCCAAGCACTCAGCCAGGAGTCAGAGCCAGCCTCGCCTCTCAGTTCGGGCACTAATCCATTATGAGTCAGTAATTTGGCCCTTTGGGACTTTATTTCTCTTCTCCATTAGTAGGTGTAATAACTCTTGGCTTCTCTTCAAAGATATTCTAAAGGTAGTTCATTGTCATCCTAAACTGCTATTTTTTTCACAGTGAGGAAATCACTCTTATTTCACATATTTCTTTTTGCCAGAACTGATGTAGAAATCCAGCAATACCAGTTATTAGTGCAAGTGAATACATAATGAGGCTGGTGCATACCTGATCTGCAATAGATTAGGAAAGCAAACACAGATGCTTTGTGATAACGAGTAGCTTAAAAATGCTTTAAATCTCACAGCTAAAATCATCTCAAAGTAAGATAATGATTTCAAAGTGTTTCCACAGGTGAAGAAGAGAAGCAGTAAGAGTTATCAGGAAACAACTCTGCATCCATGACAATCATGGGTCAAGTAAAGCTTGTAATAATTAATAAAAACAATATTTTCTTTAGGAAGGCATCGCTAAAAAATGAATGACAGAATGATGCCTGGTGTGTCTTTAGGGAGCTACCACTTGAGAGACAAGGTACAGCAGTAAATAACACCAAGTTATTTACAAAAGAAGAATTTTGTTGCTGACATTCACTGTAAAGGAAAGAAGAGGCCTTTGTACTTGCCGGGAAGGATTGCTAATTTGCAATGGAAGGCTTCTCTGAGGAGATGCCATTGGAGCTGGCCTGTGAGGGAGGAGAGGAAGCCAGTACCAAGAAAGCTGAAGGGACCTTACTCTATGTGGAGGACTCAGCAGCATGTGGGGACACAAGGAGAGCTGAGAGTGGGTAGAGAAGGTAGAGCTGAGACTGGGGGACAGACAAGGGAGAGCAGATAGTGGCGAGGAGTTGGGAAAACTATAGTTTTCAAAGTTGAGTGAATCATATAGTTTATCATTCAAATAAGGGTACTTTTGAAAGAGAAGCAGCTTTGATAATTAGACATGAACAGTGGACATACACTGTATTCTAGTAAATCGGGCCGTACCTATTTTCCCCAGCTTTAAGGGATATGGTGACAGCTGTCACACAGAGGATGCATGGAGGAGAAGAAAGTGGGAAAGTGGACAGTGTAGATCAGAGTGGCGCACATGGTCAAGGAAGGGCCAAAGGACCGAGAATGGGGGCATGTCATCACTGGGGCATCTGGGCAAGCTGCCTGGGAGGGGCTGAAACGGAACAAGAATGCTGGGCAGGACACACAGGTGACTTGACTATCCCAGAACATCAGAATGAAGAGGCACAATTTGCAGTTTAGAAATGGCATAGTTAGAACAATTAAAATGAAGTGGTTCTTTTCCTGGAAGGCACTGAGTCCATGAATCAGCTATGGTTCAGATTGACAGTCTAAAGAGTTAATAAAAAGTGAATGGAAAGTTTGCTGAGGGAAACCAGGTTATCTAGGGTATGACCAGTACCCTTCAGAAGCAGAAGAAGACAGAGAATCTGGTGTAACTCTGGTTGGAAATGCCCACATTGAATGCTTCATTTTGGACCAGATCCCCTCATCCACATACACAAAACAAACTCAGCCGAACAGATGACACAAAAGCTCCAAGGCTTTCTTTGGATTCCATGTATTCTCAAACTGCCAAACCCTATATTTTCTTTTCCTTCTCACTGTTGAATCTTTAATAGCTGCTTGCTTGCCAGCCTTCTTGTTCTTGCTTTCCATTATGTCTCAAATTAATGCCTTTAAACTTTCATCCTAACAACATTTAAATAAATGCCTCTCTCCAGAACGATCGAAATGCCATAATACCTAGGGCAACGGGGTCACCCTTCTGACCCCCCTGTCTTATTTGTAGCAGTGTGAGATCTTTCAGTGTCATGCAAATCCAAAACCTCTGCCTCCCCGGTGGATTTGACCTCCTCATAGACAGAGGCTGAGCCTTCCCATCTCCTCATCCTCAGTAGGTAAGTTAGTGTCTGGCCTTCAAAATATTAATTGGATGATGTTTAAACCTTCCTCCTTTGTTTACTCCCATATCCCCATGGCAGTGGTATCCAAAAATGTTTGCTGATTGAATGAAAGAAGGAACTCCTGAACTGATCAAACAGTTGAAGCTGATTTATTGATCCTGTTGAGAGTTCAGTGTGGAGTTAGGGGCCACATGCTTGTCATGGTGGATGGGTAGAGCATCCTGCATCTGTGGCTTCAGTTCCTTCCTCTTCCATTTACTCTTTGACAGCTTATAATGCTTATTTTTTCCTAACAGCTCTCTACTTCTGAAATATCTCCATCCCTGAAATTATAGCAAGGTTTGGGGAAATGTCGTAGCCAATGACATTTAGCACCAGGAATACACTATGTTATGAAATTTTGTAATTTGAAAGATATATTAGAGATCATCTTTGAAAGTCTTCAAACTTTTCAACCAATAATCCTCATTTCTTAATCCATTTTGAAGATCTCTATTTCATATCCATTGACAGCTCATTTTGTCCTCTATAGGCACATGTACCTGATATCACTACACTCAGAAACAGAACAAATGTGCATTGAATTCTGGTGTCCCCAGGCACATGCAAGACCATCAGAAATTAAAAGATGAACAAAACCAGATTTCTGTTGTTCATCAATAGTACAATTCAGCGTGGCAAATATCCATTGTTCCTTGGCTGGGTTTATTCAAAGAAAGATTGATTTCTGCCCTTTGTAGGTCATTGTATTATATTATGGACACGTGTGAGGTATTTGCCTAACTTTAGGGACTCCAGCATAGCAAGGGAATGTCCTGGTGCTAAGTGATCCACCCATGTAACACACTGTCTCAAAGACGAGGACACTCTGCTCCCCCAGAAAGATTTTCAGTGGCTTATGTTCAGACATATCAGCAATAATAAAGCCGGGGCTAGAACTCAGATATGGATTTCCAATTCTGTGCTTTTTTTCCCCATTCCTTTAATTTCCCTGTGTCCTTTCATCTGTTTTATTCATCATCTTTCTCTATATATTATTAAAGTATCTAAGAAGTCCACTAGTGATGAACAGGTTTAACTTAGTTTAATCCAAGCCTTTTGCAAATAAAATTCCACCACAATCCTATCACTTCATAGTTGTCAACATCTCCTGGGGGCACAAGCCTTCCACTGAACAGAGTTAGGGTTGTGCTGCCCACATAATAAAATTCTGTCTCCTGAATTTGTCATTTAAATCTCTTACCTTTTATTTTTCAACTTTATCTTTCCTTATTCTGGCTGTACATCCCCTTCGAACTGGATCCCCTGCTCAGAGGCTCTGCTACACCCTTTCTGGGCTGTTGCAGCAGTCAGTCCCCTTTTGCTCAGCCTTTCTCAGTGCTGCTCAGCTTTGCAGCTGCAGGTCCTGCATCCTCCGATGAGTCCAGTCGGACATAACCATCTCGTCTCTCCACTCATGTGTATGGTCTGTACCTTTCATTCAGTAGTGAAATTGCATCATCTTTGCTCTTAGTTCTTTCTGCTCACTCACATGTCCTTTCCTGGGGACAGGAAACCTGTCTTGTTCTTTATAACTCCCATAGGGCAAACAGTCAGTAAAAATAGAGAAATCTGAACACCTGTCAGGGTTTCTTTCTCCATCATCTTCACTAAATGACACCTCAAATTTGTACATCTTCTCTATTCCCAGTGCTAAAGGCTTAATTTTGGCCTGTTACTTCTTGTCTAGTCTGTGTTATTGTCTCTTAACTGGTCTTCTTATCGCTGGGATCACCCAACTCCAATCACCCTCCCCCTTCCTGCCAGATGACCTTTCCAAAAAAGAAATATGATCGAGTCTTCCCTGCACACCTCGTCATATGCAGGATAGAGCCCTGTCCACTTCCCTTAGCATGAAAAGGCCGTCATTGTTTGGCTCCTGACAATTCTTACCTCTGCCCTCAGTCCACTCCTCGCCTCTCCTTTCCAGCACGTTCTCCCACACCGGCCAACTATGCCCACCTGCTGTTGAGTTTGCCTGGGATGTTGATTCCACCTTCCCATGCACTTTTATGCTTGGTGCAGTTTTTCATTTCTCTTAAATGACTGCTTCTGCTGTGTGCTGTGTTGACATTTCTCTGAACTACTCAGGCTAAGCAGATTCATCTTCTCTCTGTGTCTGTCTGTCTCCGTCTCTGTCTCTCTCTCTCCCTCTCTGTCCCTATCCTTCTCCCCCTCCTCACACATCTTCAGACACAGTGTTTTATGAATTATTGATTGCTGCTCACTGTGTGATACCCAGAAAGTGATGCTTGCTGTGTCTCTAGCACCTATACAACTAGGTGCAAGGAGCTCACCATCTGTGGAACAAATAGATGCTAAATGTCACAGTTCAGGGGACCCAGGAGGTTTCCTGTGTATTGGTGGGCTAAGCGTATGCACAACAGACATCAAGTGAGAAAAGTCCTGTATGGTAAGCCACAGCAGTCACAATTTTTTTTCCCTCACCTAATGTGCTTAAGCAGACACTGCGAGAAGTTGTGCCCCACAACTGGAAACTTTTTTTTTTAATCCTTCCTTCTGAGACAGGAATTGAGAGAGTAAAGAACTAGCAAGTAATGTGTAAGCCTGAATCTCCCTTTGAAAATCCCTAAATTGAATGATGTTAGCAAGAGTCTAAGCATATGCTCTGCCTGCCGTCTTCCCACTCCTTCCACACAGGGGTACTCCAGGTACATACTTTAAATGTAGGGGCAACAGAAAGGATGGCAGAGAGTACCTCTTCTACTCTAACTCATTCTCCACTCCCCATATTGGGAATGCAGAGATCACAGTATCAAACATCCAGGGGTTCATCATGGTTCCACTCCTAGGAAATAATTTCCATTCTTCAAAGTCTACCTTTCCCTTCAATATCTATTCATTCATCTTTGATCCATCCACCCATTCAACCATCCACCCATCCACCCATCCATCCATCCACCCACCTATCCACTGCCCATCATTCTACCAGGCTGCCACATTGAATCTTTCAGAAAATAAAAAGATATGTTATAGAGTTCAAAATTTAGTAAATATTTTATTTTTCTTTGAAAGTGTTCTAAAAACCTATAATCCTTGCTAATAGGAAAGATAAGATTTTTGAAAAAATTAACATTCCAAGTAAGTTCTTACTTCTTTAAAAGTACATGGAGGTACAAATCCCCATTATGGAGTGCAATTATGATGTGTATATTTAATGTACCAATAAAGATAATTTAAAAAAAATTAAAAAAAAAAAAAAAGAAAAGTACATGGAGGATTGAAAATTGGAGCTAATAGAATTCCCTGGCATGGATGCTTCCTCATGAGTACTACTGAGTGTCCAGCTATTTTTCAGGATAATAAGAAGTGAGAGTGCCTATTGTCCCTCAAGGGCTGTTTTATTTTTCCCCATTTTAAGCCATTTTCTCTAGTCCAACTATACTGAGCATGAATATATCATCTTGTATAATATTTGTCTTCTTGAAAAACTACATGAATGGAATCCTGCTTGCATCACTAACTAGTTCTGTGACTTGAGTCTGTTATATAATCCCAGTGTCCCTTCGTGGCCTTATCTAAAAATAGAAATGATAATTAATAATGATAATACTTGGTATCTTGTCTACCACGTTCCTTTGAGAATGTTAGTTGAAATCGATATATGCAAGAGCTTTGCCAAACTCTGGTTAACTAACTGCAAATCCTTAAAAACTGATTCTGAAGATGTTAATATTGCTGTAAAAATGCATTCTGAAGTATTTTATATTTCAATTTTAGAAGTTACCTCATTTATTTTTCTTTCTCTCTAAAACTATTACAATCATACTCATTACTAGGAGCAGATTTTCATCTTTGTCACTTCCTCCCCACTCCCTCTTCCTCTATAGGCTTCTGTTAGAGTCTCTGAGTGCTGGAAAGGTTCATCATTGTTGAAAAATGATGCCTGTGTTTTAAGACCACCCTGTATCTTCAGTCTCTACCAATATCAAAGAGGAAACTCAGAAGCATCTGTGAGAGTCAGGACTGAGGATAAAACCAAAGCAGCAGGGAGACTTTTCTTGAGAGGCATGTCAGAGGTTTCCAGGCCACCTCACATTTGGAGATTTTTTTGAGTATCCATAGGAGTCAGCACACAATCAGAATCATTTGCAAGATGTGTTATAGTGTTTTGATTAGGATGGACACCTTCATGGATACAGTATGACATCCCAATCTTACTAGCTATGTATTTGTGAGGAAAGCTGGATCCCAGACACCATAATAATAACAATGATTCTCATGTCAGGACTGGGTATCACCCTAGATGCTATACTATCTTCCCATGATGTGACGCTCCCTAGGACTGCGCACAATTTGTCATAGATGATGGGACACTCTTCAGTGACTGTTGCCCCTTCCTTTGGGATGAATGATCTTGGTATCCTAGAATTAGTTCAGCCCCACTCCTAGCCATCTGGCTTTTCATGGGCAGCTTGTTAGTGAGAATGGAGCATACCTTTCAGTGGGAAAAATGGAGACAGAAATAAGATCCACGTAAGGCTGCCACAAGAAGACATAATTTTCTATTGCATGAGAGGATTGCTATCTAGAAGGGACCTAAACATCAACACCAAAACATTAATAAACAGAGAGCTGAACTGTCCTATCCCCAAGTGTTAAGATGACTTGAGACCAATGTGACCTGTACCTTAATTGCATATTTCCAAGCAGCCTTTCTAAATTAAAATGTAATCCCCCAGTAATAAGGGGTTGCCACTGCCCCTCCTCTTCCCTCCCCTTGTATTTCCTCTTTTTGTTCCATTCCCGTCTCATGCCCGCTGTAGACTCTTTCCTTCTGTCTCTCTGTGTATTCATCTTTCTATGTCCTCTATCTATCTTTCTCTTTCTTGATGAAAATTAAGAAAAAACAACTTGATAGATTTTCCGATAACCTTCTAGAAAGTCTCACCGGGTTACATTTTGCTTTAATAGCATTTAAGCCAATCTGCCTGATGTTGCTGTAAAGGTCAATTAAATTCACCCTAAAAATTTCACTCCTGGCTCATTATACAATTGGAAAATGAATTAGAAGCACATGCTGCCCCTGAGGTTTCTGATATTTCACTAATGAATATGTCTTAGAATACAAAGGAAAAAAAAAAGGTGTTGTGGGCCATACAGCTGCTTGCAGTGGTGCTGGCTGGTACAGAAGCTGGCATAGGTAGTGGTATGAAGATAGTGTTAGCTGGCTCAGCCTGTTCTCCACATTAGGAAATGTTCACACCTCTTGAGTACCCAGCATGTGGTGTGCTCATCTCTGTCCCCTCTGCAGCCCCAAACAGGCCTCATGCTCACTTGTTCTCCATTTGCTGCTCTGAGTATGGGCATAAGAACGATGAGTGATTTAAATTTAGCTTAAATAAAGTGGGATTCTGCGGACAAATTTACCAGGAGCATTGGTGCTGGAACACAGTTTTCAATCGAGGTGGGAATTCCTGAATTGTGATAGCATCATAGATGTCAGATAGATAAAAACCTCGTGGACTAGGGAACATGCCTTTTTGGGTCATTTAGAGGGCATGGGCCCCAAAGGCACAGAGAATGCATGGCTAGGACCCAAACTAAGGAATAATTTTTAGTTGACATTTTCTCCACCTCTGAAGAAAATCGTGCCTGACAGGATAGTGATTTCCTTGTCCCAGAGAACTGTCTGTCTAAGGAGTTTGGATCTCAGGTAGAAGTTTCATTTATTCATTCACCTGTGTGCTCAGGCTGCATATTTATTGTTGTGTCTCAGACAGTACTAGTCTTCAGAGTAAATGCAGCTCTGCATTCTGGATGAACACATCATGTAATTTTATGTGTGGATTGAGGGGTTTTCTTTTTAATAGGATCAGGTTATTTTTTGAGAAGAGTTTCCATATCTAAGTTCAGAGGTTTAAAGCCTTTACTCCTAGATTTTTGCTCACATTTGAGTTTTGGAGGGCTCATTTCCAGATAGTAAAGGGTGAGACTCTTCCACTTGCAGAAAAATGCAAAGCATTATTCATTTTAGAGCAAGATGGCTGCAAACCTCAAAATGTGAATTATTGGATGTCTGTCTTTGGGTTTAAATATAAATCTAGCTGAATGAACTGAAATGTATGGAGACATTCTCTCAAAACTTTCATAGAGGAGAAAGAAAACCTGTGACATTCTCCTGTCTTACACATTTTCACAAGGATTTTAGAGTTTCAGAGCTGAAGGTCCATCAAGGTCATTGCATGAGAGTTTTTCAGCTCTAAAGTGAAGATACTGGAGAGATTTTCCTTAAGTATTAAGTACAACAACCAAACATACTTTACCCAGTCTCTGAACTTCCGTAGAATTCTTTCTTTTAATGGCTTCTTCCATCAGCTAGTTCATGCTTCTCATCTATGGGGTGTTCAGAAAGATAGAAGCACAACTTCTCAGAAGAGCAAGATTGCCACACCACATTGCAGGAGATTCTGGCAAACCCAGAGTTGTATCGCAGGAAAGCAATGATGGTTCTTGCCATGGTTTGGATACAGTCTGAGCGAATCCTCCAAGATTCATGTGTTAAAAGCATGGTCCGCAGTCTGGCAATGTTAAGAGATGATGAAATGTCTCAAAGCTGGGGCCCAGTATGAAGTCATTAAGTCACTGGGGTATGACACGGAAGGGACTGTGACAGCCTGGAGTCACTCCTCCACCGCCTGTCTGGTAAGATGATCTCTCTGCACACACAGTCTCCCTGGTGATGTCATCTATCAAGATGGTGCCCTTGAACTTCCAGAACTGTAAGCCAAATAAACCTCTTTTCTTTATAAACACTCAGCCTGGGTTGTTCCACTAAAGAAATGGTAAATGCACAGATATAGTGCTTCTCTTTGCAGGATCTGTGCTCCTCAGAGCCTGTCTCCAAGAAAGATTTCACTCATGTACTATCATTGCTTCCATTTTCATTCCCTGTTACCTCAACATCTCTCCTTTCAGACTGATGTTAGCAGATGTCCTTAGAGTCCTTTGGACTCCACAGCACAGCATGCTAAGCTTATTCAGTGAGTTTCCACAAGGTACAGGGATCTGGATCCAGAAAGTCACTAGATCATGCCTTAACATCCCTGATTCTCCCGTTCTATTCTTGTAGTAGCAGAAATATAAACCAGTGTGAAAGCCAAGGGCTGGGGCTTGATGATGGCTGAAGGAAGGGTTACCCTCTTTTCTTTTGTAAGATGGACCTGCAAATCATTCCTTTTTGAATGCTGAGAGCCTTCCATTTGGCTGCTACAGTCTGTGGGGCAAGGTGAGTACAGGTAGCTCCCCCCTTCCAATATTCCTTGTCTTCCTACAATTCCTCCACAAGCCCCAGAACCCCTTTTACTCATCACGTGGGGTTTTGGGCTGCCACATAGCCTGAGAGAGCAGCTTGTAGACACAGGTCTCTCAGGAGTCATTTTGATTCATCATATTTAAGACCAGGAGATAGTTATCATGGCATATTGTGTGATGGTGAGAGAACAAGACAATAAAACTTCATATAACCCAGTGCTGATCTTAAGAGACAACTGGATGAATTTGGGATTCTCGGTAAAATGGAGTTGGCAGAATCAGAAATGAAATTCTTAAGGAGTGCCAATGTACCCAGCTTAGAAAGTTGGAGGGGCCAGAGAAGGAAAAGGGAAGAAGAAAAGGAAGGAAGGAAGGAAGGAAGGAAGGAAAGAAGGAAGGAAGGAAGGAAGAATGGAAGTAGTATTCAATGTGTTAAGTTCACTATCAGAGACTCATTTTATGTGATCTGATGTACATGTTTAAATACCACATTGCTTCTCTGGTGTGAGAAATTGAAGGCATAAAGAAAGACCAAACTGTGTAATGGATATTGGGAAATGGGAAGAAAACATTCAAATGAGAAGGGTATCAAGGGGAGAAGGGAAAAGAACAAAAAGAACAGAAGGAAAAAGTAGAAACAGCTTTCATAGATAAGGAGGGGGAAATAGGGGTAAAAGGGAGGGGTGGGTAATGGAAAGAATTTAAAGTAAGGGTACAAATTCCCTATATGAATGTTACTATCATGTATATCTAAAATGTACCAAAAACATATTTCAAAACAAGAGAAAATCAGATTGTCATGTATCTATCTCGGGAGTAAAGGGTTAAGGAAGAAGGGGTGGGCTTAAAATCCAGCTAGTAAAAGAAAACATATATCGATGAGGATGGAATGTGTCAAGAAAGAGCACATCAGATGCTTCTCTGCTTCTCAGATGCAAGGCTTGTGGCCAGTCACCGGGACTTGTCCCTTGAAAGTATCACTCTCTTATGCTGGAGAGTGTAACGAGCAGGGCTGACCCAAGAGATCCTCCTGTTGGACTAAGCGGTTTCAATTAAGACTATCACAAAAGCTAATTATCATTTTAAACTTGACTCTCCGACTCACTCTCCCTCTTGCTCTAATGGATTGCTTAATGGTCCCAGTGCAGGGCTCTGAAACACTGGAGGTTTCCTATTATTTCTTTGCCTCCAGCAGGGACCAAGGCCTTCAAGAGTGCTAGGTTTCAGGGGGAAACAGGAGTTGCAATGGCCTCTCTTTGTTACAGAAGCAGATTGTTAGCATTGGGAGAATTCTTGGTTCTGATTTTGATTTTGATACTGTTGAACCTTCTCCTTCATGAGAGCTTCCTCACAGGCCATCTCTGACCAGAATTACCTGGATTGTTTGAACACTCATGGGGAGAGGGAGCTTGTCTCCTTCCGGTCCTTCACTGAACAGCTCCTATCACAAAGTGTCTCTCCTACTGCAGAAATGACATTGTCTCTTGCTAATTCCCGTGCTTCAGTCTCTGTTATATCTGGTGCTCCAGGCTTCTGAGTTGAACCCTGTCCTGGTTGTACTTGAGCCTGGAAGAGGAAAACTCACCCATCATCTCTCTCTTCATTGTGCTACTTCAGAGCACCGACTATATCTACCATCCTGAGGGTCATTCTGTGTTGGTGGCATTAGATTCTTGCTTAGGTAGCCTAGTGGCTGCAGGGTGACCAGGACACATGAGATCACACACTCATCAACAGTTGTGCATTATATTCTCATCATGTGATGACGTGTAAGTACCCTGGTGGTAGGCACTAGTATCCCTGTTTACCAGTAGGAATGCTGGGTCATATAATGATCCAAGATCTCACGCTAAAATAAATAAATAAATAAATAAAAGCAGTGTGCCTGAGCCTATGTTATGAGACTGCAAATTGTATTTTGCAGTGTCACACCAAAGAAAAATTTAGAACACATGGTTTGGCAGGTGAAAATAAGCTGTGAGTACAAATAAGTTGACGTCTGAAGTGGAGTGTCAGAAATACCACAAATGGGTTTTCTTTCCATGGACTAGGTGGTTGGTTAGCACCAGAGCTGTTCAAAGATACTCATTACTCTTGGCTTATCCAGTCTAACAACTCCCTTCTGCTCTGCACTTGAAAGCTACTTTGAAAATCAAAACCGAACCTACCAAAAAAAACAATGCCAGCAGAGTCATGGTGCAGTGATGTGGGCAGGTATGATCTGGTCTGGTTGTCTGGCTCCTGTCCCATACCTTGCTACCTCTGACAGACTTACACACATATGACACATACATCACACAGCTACACACTATATCCATAGATACCAGACAGGTATAAAACATACATCATGTCCATTCACCCTACAAAGAATTTACACACAGCAATACACTCATACCACTCTCATGCCCACATAATACACCACAATATGCCTCCACACGTATACAATGCAACAGTACATGCAGTACTCATACATACCACAAACAAAACACCTATACACACAATATGACACTCTCACACATTAGACTCTTATGCATGCACATGTTCACATGTATAACACAACAAAATGCACACACATACACAGCTCCCTCCAGACACACTTGCACACATATCCATAGGCTTCTAGCTTCTCATTTTTTTCTTCTTTCCTATTCAGCCTTGTCCTGAAATTATATAGGAATAACACAAAACAAAAGAGCATTAGTGCCCATGGGGGCAGTGATGGCATCTCAGGTGCTGCCGGGGGGCTTCAAGACTGTGAGGCCACTGTTGGTGGGAAAGGCACTTGTCCTCTGGCTCTGGGCCCCAGGAGTCTGGCACAAGTTCCGGGGGTAAGCCCCGGGAACCAGAGACCCAGCCTGTCTGTCTTTGGGAGAGATCAGCCTTGTCTTCTGGGCTGCGAGTCCCAGCAGAAGAGATTCTCTGAGTTGAGCCCACCTTTTGCTAATTTGATGTGTGTGCATGTTGTCTCCCTTGCAAATCTGTACAGACTAAAAATACCTGTGCACTGCAAGGTGCCAGAAATTGCTGACAAAGGAATGTGCATTTGCAGGCAGGAACACCCTCAGATTACTTCTCAAGTAACTGCCCTTCCATCTTAAACAGGTTGGTGGATTCATCATTCTGGCTGCTGCCACAAGGCAGCTATTAAGAGATGTGGCTAGGGATGGTGTCTTTCCTAAAAGGTTATAAAAAAAGTGGTTATTTTCATGGCAATTGTGATTTTTCTGGTTTAAAAATAAAATTCATTTGAACTTAGGATTCTTTAGACACACTAACATCTTTAGTGAAAGTAGGTTAATAGGAGATGTCAGAGGAACCAGGTTGTCTTCCCAGTTTTGGGGGAAAGAATCAAGGAGCCGGATGCTGCTGCCAGACAGAGAGCAGAAACAGGAGTGTGGCCGGTGGAGCCAGCCTCCATCCTTCCCGCCGCTTGGACTGGGGAGGGGAGGGCAGGAAGGAAGCACAAGATCAATTAGCATCTCAGAAGTAAATTAACCAGCAAATTAGCTTTTCAGATGTCCAACTGTGTCCTCACCGAGACCGGAGTCCTACAGGGCTGCTGCTTGTACTTTGCAGGAGCACGAGGATGGGTGTGATTCAGCTTCCAGCCCTGGCACCGGGATCTGGTCTCATTTCCCCTGCAGACTGCAGTGGGAAGGGAATAAGTACCCTTCCAGGGTACCAGGCTGGAGACCAGAGGCTGAGCCCTTGCTTGCCACAAGGATGTCAAAGAGGAAAACTACTCGTGTGTGTGTGTGTGTGTGTGTGTGTCTGTGTGTGTGTGCATGTGCACACGTGCGAACCTGCGCACTTGTGTGTCTTGTCTGTCTATCCTGAGGGTATTATCTGCCTATGTATGTATCTATGTATCCTCACATGTGTGGATATGTGTGTTTAGGCATCTGTCTATCTGTATATCTATGAACTTGTGTATGTATGCGTGTCTGCCCCTTCCATATGTAAATCAGTGGGTGTACATATCTGTATATAGTGTGTCTGTACAGCTATCTTTGGGTGAGCCTGTACAACTGGGTCCCTGTCCACCTGAGTGCACGTTCATATGTGTATACACTTGAGTGTGCCTTGTGTATGTCTGGGTGTAGTTGTGTTTACCTGAATATGCACTTAATTGGACTTGCGCGTGCAAACTGAAGCATGAGATTTGCTGAGGATGTGGAGGACACGAAACCCGGACTTGGTTTACGCAGAGCCACAGCCAGGGGTCCCACCGCCAGCAGATGGAGCTGGAGGAACAAGTTTGAAGGAGGAGGGACTGGCCATGGCAGCTCAGGGGGTTTGCTGAGGAGCTCTAGGACAAGATAGCCTGGGGGAGCAGCGGAAGCATGCAACCCTCCTCCTCCTCCGTGAGCAGCAGCCCGGTCCCAAATGGACTGCAGGTTCTGCCTCTGCCTGAGAAGCCCGCCTGGCCCACTGGGTGGAACCCTGGTTGAAGCTAAGCAATACCTGTTTTCGTTCCGTCTGCCACGGTGGGTTGGCTCCCACATGCTCTGCAATGTGAGCTTTACAGTCTGAAGGAACTTTAGAGGAGAAGGTGGCCCTTATCTTACAGAGGAGAAAAAGGAGCAGGTTCTCCAGGCTTTCCTCCTCCTCATTCTTCCCAACACTTTCCTTTCTTCCTTTCCGGAAGGAAGCTAAACTTTCTCCAAACCTCTTCCATCCTTCAGTCCTTCCTCACCTCACACCTGAGCTCATTTAATCAGCTTCTAACTTTTCTCTCCGCGTGTTTCTTCCCACCCCAGTCCGTCTTACACACGCAACAGCATTCATCTTCCCAGCACAGTGCTGTTGCTACTGTTATTTGTCGAGCCACTTCTGCCGTCCTCCAGGCCAGCTCTGGCCTCAAGCCCAAAGCCAGAGCAGGATCTATGCGGCAGCAGCACTCGGTGCAGCCCCACCAGGCCCTACCCCACCCCCACCCCCATCCTCCACCCGCGCCACTTCCAAACAGAGCTCAGTGTGAGTGCCACCCTTTCTCTACCTCTGCGTGTTTCTCCGCCTCTGTTAAAAGTTTTGATTTGCTTTCAGATAGCTTCTTTCTTCACTCGCTAGCTACTGCGTGAGCTAGAAATGCTTCTGCTCCATCTCTTCAGATGTCTCCTCAGGACCTCTCTGCTGCAGTTTTCCCTTTCTGGTGGCACTGTTATTTGCACACATACTTGATTCCCCTAATTTGAACTTGACTTATGACTTTTTATTCCTGCAACTATTGTCCTTGAATTCTGTTCCCTTCCAGTAGTAACAGAATTTAGCCTTAATATGTTTTTTTTTCTCCTAATTCCTTTCCATTAGCCCTGTGCTTTGTTTTTTACCTTATCAAAGAAGGGGGATCATTCATTCAGCTGATAGTTCTGGAAGCTGGAGGCCATCGGTTGTCACACCACTTTGGGTGATCACAGTAAGAGTACATGGGGCACGACTGTGTGGGAGCCAGACCCAGGAAGGGTCTGTTCTGTTATCTGTTCCTGACATCCTGCTTTCTTGAGAGCCAAGGACAATCCCCCAGGTGCTACCTTAATCCCTTCTGGGGCAGCAGCTCCACAGACCTAAGTACCTTGCATTAAGCCCTGTCTCTTAAGGACTCAATCAGCTGCTGTCACACATGTGAAATAAATCTTCCAACACAGAATCCCATGCACATGCATGTGCATGTACACACACACACACACACACACACACACACAGAGTGAGAGAGAGGTATCAGGGCCTTCACATTGAGCTGCATTCCAGACCTTTCTCAGTTTTCTTTTGTTTTGTTTTTTGGTTGCTTGTTTGTTTTGGGACAAGGTCTTCCATATTTGCTCAGATGTGGCTCGAACATGCCAACCTCCTATGTCAGCCTCCCAGAGGGCTGAAATTACAGATATGAACCCTTCTTCCTGGCATACACACTTTTCTTAGCCAAAGTTCAGTTTGAAGCAATATGTCAAGGTCTTGGACCAGCTCTATGACCATGAGCATTAAGTCTCCCACTCCAGTTTGCTACCTTAACCCTTCCCGGATGGAATTAGGAGAGGTTAGTAGAGTTCAAGTCTTAGGGTTTTGACACTATCCCAAGTAGCAAAAAATGTACTTTCTGTGGTCTTTTGTATAGGGAGCTGACAAAAAAGGAAAGATGGTTTTCAGCCTCTGGTAGACTCCTGCTACCTGTCCTGCCTGTGTCCCTCTGGGCATGCATGCTTCACAGAAAGCTTGGTCAGGCCTCTTGCAGATCTAAAATCACTCTCTTTCTTTCTTAGCCTGCAAGTTTCTCCTTTTCCTTGGGATGACCGCAGAAGCAAAGCAGGAAGTGTTGATGCTGCTGTCTCTGGCATCAGGAAGCATTCCACCAGCTTCCCGAGAAACCAGCCCACCTTTCCTTGCTCATCTTTTGTCCCAAATAAAATATAGCATTTCTTCAGATGGCTCAGTTCATGCCAGCTCGTCGTCTTCCAAATGCTATTTCTAAAACTTTATGCTCTCATTTTATTTTATTCTTAGATGATAGAGTTTTAGAAACCAAAGAAAACTTAAGTGAGAATTTGAAAGACTAAGTTTAGCTGTGGCTGTCAGGTTAGCTGCTGTTTTTTGATCCCTTCTATCTTAACCCTTTTCCTTTTCACCTGGGAGAATCCAGAAGTTCCTAATGTATGCATGGAAATGCAGGGCTCTGGCTTGACCCATCTGCTCTGCACCACTGCTGTTTTGTGACTGCTGTGGTCCCCTTCTCTCCTTGTGCACACCCTAAAAAACTTTATTATTGCTATAGTGATAAACTAACAGTATTTACTGATTTGAGACTAAGTGCTATGCAGAAACCATCTCATTTAACTCCTGCCTCAACTCTGCAAGCAAGACACCAATTTTACAAGATGAAAAATTGATGCAAAGAAAGTTGAAATAAGTTGACAATTTCTCCCTAAAACTGAAGCTAAGATATGGGCCTAGACAACCACGTGCACTGCTTAATAAAATGTGTGTGTGTTTTTGTTTTATAGTATCTTCAGTCCCCTCTCCCAGTGATTCAGAATATATTTTTTTTATTCAGAATATTTAAGAGGAACTTTGCTTAAAAGGTCAATTTTCCTGCACTTTTGTGAAAGAGAAAGAAACTCAGCTTCCTGCTGAAGGCACAGAAGAAATCACCTGGGCTTTCACTTTAGAGATTAAACTGAATCCTAGTTTTATCATTTGCTTGTCATACAAAATAGAAAAAACAATTTTAATGTTTTGAAGTCTTTGTTTTGTTATTAGAAAAATGGATGATGATATCATTTTCACAATAGTAGTAGAATGACTGAAGCTCTAGGTCTGCAGTATCTAGAGAGGAAGCCTAGTAAGCATGAGGAGCTCCCAGAATGGCCATCAGGGTCCAGAGGGCTCAGAGGTCCTCTCCGGCCCGTGGTCTGCAGTGGACATGAGGTCTGATCATGGGCTATGCAGCTAGAAGCCCCTCCCCTCAGAAGTGCCCTTCGAAGCTCTGGTGACTTCTGAGTTCTTTGCTCTCTGAGGCACAGGCAGCATCACCATCTCCAAGCACCAGGCATTCTGTTCTCCTCCAACCTGCGAGGGGAGATACGATCCGAAGGAAGATGCCATTTGGCACTTTTTAGAAGCAGATCTCAGAGCTAAAACAATTTCCTGCCCAGAGTGTGACATTTCCCACTAGGAATAAACCGAAGTCATAGATTGCATGTGCTGCTCAGTGCTTACTTAAAAAAAAAAAAAAAAAAAAAAAAAACCTCTCCCTTGGTGATTCAGAGGATTTGAGGTGGAGACACAGGTACATCTTTAAAAATACCCCCATTTCAGAAGTACTATGCTAGCTGGGGTACAAGGTGCCAAAAGAGGCCTATTTAAGGACTTGACCTTGTCTAAATACAGCATCCGCAAGCTGCCTTATAGAGGAGCAAAAGCAAGAAAGCCTGAGGAAAAGCATTTTTATGTTATTCAAAGAGAGTATCTGAGGTATTGCCAGCTTATTATCTATTGCTGCACATGCTAAACACCACCAGAAAAGAGTTTGTCTGATCCTGTGACCCTCAAATCCTTGTGTTTTCATCAATGAGAACACAAATGCCAACAGACATTGTCTGTCTTAGTCCCGACAGCTCAGAGCTAAATTTAGTGCCCAGCGATCCTCGTTGTTGGCCAGCCCAGGTGGCGCCTGATACATTTCTTTACTTGTTCACTTTAACTGGTTTGCGTCCTTATTTTCATTTTTAGCTGTTCAGCTTTATATATATTTTAACATCACAAGCTGTCTCGGACCATTTTTCTAAGGAGGAGGAATATAAATCATGAGTAAATAACTAAGGCTACTGAGGCAAAGAGTGACTTCTGTAAAAGTGAAGGAATCCTAGGCTACCAGCCACAGCAGGACAGAATATTATTATAATGTGTTTTATACTTTGTTGAAAAAATGTACCTATTAGCTATGAAGTATTGTCTCGATTATCAATATGAAGACTTGTGTGCAGGCTTGTTTCCTCCCTATCCATCTAAGCAGAAGCTCCGTGACAGCTGCCTCTCCCTCCTGTCCTCGCTTCCTCCTCTCTGGGGACCCATCGCTGGGAGCAGCCTCACCCTGGCCTCCTGGGAAGCTGCTCCCCCTTCTCTCTGCACTTGTGACTGCTGGTCCCCTCGGTCTCTCCTTTCTCATCATGTACCTTGTCTTCTCCTTTGTGTTTCCCTGCAGCTTCTGCAGTTTCTCCCAATTAAGAATGAAGAGCTTCAGCGAATTTCAGTCCTAAAACTTGGGGAAACTGTCAGTGCCTTGAAGGGATTTCAAAGCTCCTCAGGAAGGCCTGCTGTGTACCTGCACAGAACTCCCTGGGCACATTTGCAGGCTCCATTCATCCATCCATACTACCAGATAGTTTGTGCGTGGGAGATATCTTATTGCCAAACCATTCTCTGTCGGTATAATTCCACCAAACCCCAGATGTCTTTCAGCTCATAGAGTAGAGCAGATTCAGCCAGGCACAAACAATCCACACACAGGTGAGAAGAGGTGGCATTGAGGAGCTCTGGTCAGCCCTTCGTTAACCTTGGGGAGGTCCTTCCTTGCACTTACTGTTGATCAGCAGGATCCGGCTCTTGGATAGGGAGTTTCAGAGTGATTATACACAGGGAGAACTAGATATTGATGTACTTATGGATGCCCAGATTCATCAATTTCTCTGTGTCCTTTGGCCTTATTGTTTCATTTGTCTTGATTCCCCAAAAGGACCAGTATTGCTTCACATATTGGCTTGTTTAGCCAAGATCTATGTCCACCAAATCCCTGGCAAATATTGATCCTACTCATATTAACAAATAGTTGCTAATTTTTGACTATGTCAGGTTTTGATAAATATTAGAAAAGTTCAAAAGAGTTGGTATATCTGTTGTCTGTGTGCATGAACACTTGGAAGTAAAAGGACTGTGTGTTTAATGAATGTAAAAATGTGATAGTACTTTAGAAACGTAATTAGTTTGGTGATTGGTATTCTTTGACAGTTTGTAGTGGTTGTATTGAAAGATGTTATCATTAAGAATTTTCAAAAATTATTTTATCATACTGTAAAATATAAAGCCACATTCAGATATAATGTCACTTCAAATCAGCAGTATAGTATTTTTATTGGTTTGTTAACACAGTAAGCATTGAAAACAATAGCAAGTTGGGCCGGGGAGTTAGCTCAATGGTTCCGGCACCTGTTTTGCAAGTGCAAGGGGCTGGATTCGATTCCCTGGTAACCACATACCATACTGGGTGTGGAGACTCATGCCCAGCAGCAACCAGTACCACATACCACAGTGCTGGGCATGGTGGCTCATGCCTGTAAGCCCAGCACTTGGGAGGCTGAGGCAGGAGGATTGCTGTGATGTGAGTTTGAGGCTGAGCTCAGGGCCAGCCTGCACCACAAAGCAAAAAAACAACAACAAAACAAACAAACAAACAAAAGAAAACCAAACAAACAAACAAAAACAAACAAGAAAACAATAGCAAGTTCTATTTTTTTTTTTTAAGGTTTTGTTTTTGAGACAAGGTCTCGCTTTGTAGTTCAGGCTGGCCCTGAGCTCAGCCTCAAACTCACATCACAGCAATCCTCCTACCTCTGCCTCCCGAGGGCTGTGATTACAGGTGTGAGCCACCACACCCGGCACTGTGGTATGTGGTACTGATTGCTGCTGGGGTGAGTTTCCACACCCAGTATTGTATGTGGTTACCAGGGATTGAACCCAGGCCCTTGTGCTTACAAGACAGGCACTGGAACCACTGAACTAAGTCCCTAGCACTTTATTTACTTGTTTTTTGTTTAGCTTTACCTAATCCACTCGATAATTAATGAGGCCCATCACAATTGCCAAAGATCTCTTCTGGCCTAGGAAAAAGCTCATAACATCAATTATCAGCATTAGGTTTTTAGTGTCTGGGATAAGTCTGAAGAAATGAGACACATAGTTGTGAATGGTAATTGGAGAGACCTTTAAGACGAGCCACCTGTGAAAGGACATGCTCTGAGAGGATGACAGAGATCTCCTTCCCGGGTCCCATCTGTATTAAAGACTCTGTGGTGGACAAGTGCCAGGAGTTCCGGCAGAATCAGCACCACATCCCAGACTCTCTGCCAAAACATGGTGCTATGGTAAAATGCCACATTCTCCGATCCTTCTTCCATCACACATAAAAGAGAACTGGAAATGATACTTTTGCCTTTAGAAATTTTCTCACTGTTTAACCTTCCCCACTTACACATTGGGCTTCCTAGAAATATATTTTGAAGGAAAATTTTATTTTCCATTTTGGAAAATAAAAAAATAATTGAATTTCATTTCTTGTAAGAGCTTGAGAGTTCTCTAAGGACATGATGTATGGTTTATCCTCTTCTCTGTCTTCAAGGATCAGCTGAAGACCTAGGATATGATAGAGTAGAAGCTGAAACACCTTTCTGAATGTTCAATGACTACGTTACCGAATCAGTGAATTAGATGAGTAATGAATTTATACTAATGAAAAAAAATCTCCTGTTTCTTGCCTTTCTGCCAAGCACAGTTGTGGTTGCTGTGATAATAAAGGAAGAAAATTTTAAAAAACAAAACATGGGCATACCTTGAGGATATCATATAAGTGAAATAAATAGGTCGCAAGTAAATATTGCATCTTTTCTCTGGTATGAGAAAATAAAGATGTAAATGAGTTCTAGAATTGTATGTTATATATTGTGAAATAGAAAATATTCAAAGTGAAATAGGGTGAAGGGGGAAAAATAATGAGATTATAACAACAAAGAAAGGAAACAAATGTTATGTATATGGGAGGTGATAGGTGGGTAGGACTATGGGAAAAAATGAGAATTAAGTTGTGTCTTATACTGGTACAAATCCCCATTGTGGAGTGCAATCATGATGTGTACATGTAATGTACCAATAAAGATTTCAATTTTAAAAAATGGCTCCAAGGAAAACCTTCCATAGGATTATGAAATGTCATGGATTTTAAGCACCGTGAAAGCAAAATGATCCCTGTACAGTGCCCTATGTGCAGTGACCTGCACACAGCCCGGCACAACTAGTCATTTAACAAGGGCTTCTGATCATGACAGGGCTGAAGATGATAACCTTCCCCCTTGTGTGTCCTGGATGCAGGCCAGCTGCTCCAGAAAAGTCCTGTCCCCACTCCTTTCTGTGTCCTTGGTTCACTCTCTATTATTCCTTGAAGTGAAAGGCTTTCCCATGGTGCTTTTCCACCCTCATTCCTTTAGAGGACCAGGGAAGCGGCATCCCTAGGGGAAAATTGGAGGCAGAAGCAACAAGACAGCTAACAGCCTAGCCAAGAGGCGCAGTGTGCGAGGGAGAGTTGGCCATCAGGGTGACATGACAATTATGTTTTGAACTTCTTCTCTGTTATTTCCAGTAAAGCGATTTCCTTGACATTTTCCTGTGGCATTTGAAGGGGGCTGAAAGTAGGTTTTCTTTTTCTTTATCATCCTTTTTCCTGTTCTCCCCCTCTAAAGTGATTTATTTGGTCTTTCTTCAAAAGTCAACACTTCTCAGAGTCTAATAAGTATGAGTGCTGTGAAAGGCTTGTCTGTGACTCTCCCTCTATGTGGGCCCTATATACATGGCTGTATATGCACATGTGTGAAGAAGTGACAGCTGCAGCTGCTTATTGTCACCAGAAGCTCTGATACTGATCCTAGAAAGAGGCAGCCTTGGGACACACTCAGCATGCCTCGCTAACCTCTCATCACGTTCAGGCTCTCTGGTCTGTGGATTCTCCATGATCAATCTTTACTACCAAGCAGTTCTCAGGTGCCTGGGTCCTATTACTTTTCTGATGTCTGATCATGAAAAGATAAATTAATTTTAATCTTAGCCCAAGCCAAATATAATTATGTAAATCTCCCAGAAGAATATCATATAAAGCAGAGAAGCAACAAGAAACAAGTCAGGTAAACAAGGCAGGTCAGAAGATTGCACTTTCGCTGTCTGTTGATACACCAAAACTGCCTTGGAAGAGATTACTTAGAAGCCAAATATTGATAGGAACCAAGAAACGCAAAGTTATATGAGCCAACTTCTATCTGTAGAATAAAATGGCAATGGTCACTGCAGAGAAGGTGGGGCAAGACTTCATGAAACAACATACATAAACTATACAGTGGTACTTGGACAGAAGCACACATTTTCTGCTTCTTTCCTGGAACTGGACCTTATGACCTGATCTGTACAGTGGTTCTCTGAGGAGCCCAAATGGCACCGCCTTTCTGTGAAGGAGCTGTGCTGCCCAAAGGAGCCTCCCTGCCCAGGCCTCCCTCAGCCTGCTTCCCACAAGGCTTGACT